>JAUZST010002255.1:0-18219 GCA_034779995.1 Parotocinclus haroldoi | reverse complement strand
TGTCTCTGTGTGTGTGTCTCTGTGTGTGTGTCTCTGTGTGTGTGTCTCTGTGTGTGTGTCTCTGTGTGTGTGTCTCTCTGTGTGTGTCTCTGTGTGTGTGTGTGTCTGTGTGTGTGTCTGTGTGTGTGTCTGTGTGTGTGTGTAATTTTTTTTCTAAGTTAAATTGCCTTTAATGACTAACACATTTTACAAATCATAATTCTACTTTTGTTTATGGTGTGGGACTATCAGTGTGTGTTTGTATTTTTTGTTCAATGTAGGTAAATTTAGGAAGTATAGTGTTTAGGTAAATATAGTGCTTGTATTTTTTTAGGAAAGCACGAGGTTGGTGCTTAGCAGTCTTGAGCAGCTGCAGAGTGAGGTGGATGGTTTGGAGCGCAAGTGCAGGGTGCTAAGGGACAAACTGGAAGAAGCAGAGTTAAATGGACAGGAAGTATGCATCAAAAGCACTATACACCACTATACAAAATACATTAAAGTTAATTTTATGTTTAAGGAAATGGACTATGTGAAATTCCCCCAGCTCACTTAATCATTGTTTATTAAATAGTTTTTCCAGTTTTTGAAACGTAGCTAATTTTAAATTTTTGCGCAGTGGGATCAAACACGAGAGAGCCTTTCCGCCTCCTGTGACTTTTTAAATTTACAATAACAAACCATGAAGCACAAAGGACCTTCATGTTGGCAAATTAGAAGATCATACAAATGTAATTAAAGTTCATGTCTTTTCTGAATTATGTTGCATAAGACCGTTCTGCTCAGACAACCCCTGCCCTTGGGGAATATAAGGGACTGTTCTGTACAATTTCCTGTTCACTGTCTACTCAGTATGACGCCAGCTCATGCCACCGGCAAATGTTCTCTGATGATTTGTGAATGGTTTTTGCACTTTGTCTTGTGGTGCTGTGAATTAACTGCAGCTCAACATCAGCAAGAAACATGGTAATGTTAAGGGGAGGATGTTTAGTTGATATACTACATGTAGCTGGGGTTATACAGTGGGGAAAATTAGTATTTGATACCCTGCCGATTTCGCAAGCTTTCCCAACTACAAAGAATGGAAAGATCTTTTATTTTTTTAGACAAAATCTAAAACAAAATCCAGAAAATTGCATTGTATCGGCTTTAAATAATTAGCATTTTGTTGCATCAACTAAGTATTTGACCTACCATGCAGAAAGAATTCTGGCTCTCACATACCTGTTAGTTTTTATTTAAGAAGTCTCCCTATTCTGCACTTATTACCTGTATTAATTGCACCTGCTTGAACATTACCTGTATAAAAGACACCTGTCTGCACACTCAATCACACTCCGACCTCTCCACCCAAGACCAACTAGCTGTCTAATGACACCAGGGACAAAATTGTAGATCTGCAAAAGACTGAGATGGAATAAAGGACAATAGCCAAGTAGCTTGGTGAGAAGGCACAATTATTATATAATTTTAGAAACACAAGCTGACTGCCAGTCTTCCACGGTCTATGATTCCATTCAAGATCTCAACTTGGTAAGGATGATTCTAAGAAAGTTAAGGAAACAGCCCAAAGCTACACAGGAGGATCTGGTCTGGACTGTGGTGGCCTAGTGGCTAAGAACTGGGTTCAAATCCCACCTCTGCCAGGCTGCCACAGTTGGGTCTTTAAACAAGGCTCTTAACCCACCATTGCTTGAATTGTAAGACTGTATCAGCTGTAAGTCGCTCTCTATAAGAGCATCAGTGACCTGAAGAGAGCTGGGACCGCAGTCTCAAAGAAGACCATTAGTAACACACTACATCATCATGGATTTTAATCCTGCAGGGCACGCAAGGTCTCTCTGCTGGGAGAAGGTCATGTGGTCAGATGAGACCAAAATAGAGCATTTTGGTATGAACTCCACTCGCCATGTTTGGAGAAGATGAGTACAACCCCTTGAACACTGTCCCAGCTGTGAAGCATGGGGGTGGAAACATCATACTTTGGGGGTGATTTTCTGCAAAAGGGACAGGATGACTGCACCATATTGAAGGGGATAGATGGGGTGATGTATCACAAGATTTTGCCCAACAACCTCATTTCCCCAGTAAGAACATTGAAGATGGGCTGTGGCTGGGTCTTCCAGCAGGAAAATGATTCAGAACGTTCTGTAAGAAGCATTTCAAGGTTCAGGAGTGGCATAGCCAAGCTCCAGAACTGAACCCAATCAAAAGTCTTTGGAGGAAGCTGAAACTCAATGTTATCCAGCAACAGACTGGAGTTGGCCAAAGTCCCTGGAGTCCCAAGAACTACAGGTAACATCTGACCTCTGTAATTGCAAACAAAGGTTTCTCTACCAAATATTAAGTTCTGTTTTTCTGTTGTATCAAATACTTATTGCATGCAATAAAGTGCAAATACATTATTTGAAATTGTACTAAGGGATTTTTCTGGAATCTTTTTTTAAAATTGTCTCTCACAGTTGAAATGGACCTACGATAAAAATTACAGACCTTGGCAGTGTATCTAATAATTACCTACTGCCCCTGCACAAGCACTGTACAAGAAAGTCCATTCTTTCTAAAGGGTCTTTAGTGTGCGTGCATGCGTGCGTGCAAGCAAGTTATTTTAATCAATGACATTTATGTTCATGTCAATAAAAATTGAAGGAAAGAAAATGAAATCAACAAGCAAAAAATATATATTCTGCAGCATGCTGATTTCAGCTTTCTTGACTGTTAGGGTAATGACTGCCATGTTACCTGGTACTTTGCCTGCAAGCTGGTACTTGACATGAAACTTCATAAATGTGAAATTAACAAATGAAAATTTGATTGTGTTTTCTGGCCTGACACTTTTATATATTAAGTAAGTAAAATTGTATTTATATAGCACTTGTAAAACCAAATTGCTTCACAATAAACAAAAGACATTTCTATGTTCTAATCTAGTGAGGCACACACAAAACGCACATTAACATAACCCCAATTCCAATGAAGGTGGGACATTGTGTAAAACATAAACAAAAATAGAATATGATGATTTACAAATCCTTTTCAAAACATATTCAGGTGAATACACAGAGGAATGCTTAAATAAAATTAGGCCACAATACCCAGCTTATAATCAACAGGACCAGTCGCAGAAGTTGATATATTAGCTCTAAAATTTTCAACCTTGGCCACAAATAAATAAATCTAATAAAAATATAAACATGTTTTATTAAAAGATAAAAAATTGTTTGTTTGCAAGGTTTGAACATGCTCTAAGCATGGTGATTATATAATTGCAATCAGGAGTTGTTTTACACTACAGTTGTATTGTGACCATTGTACTCATAATTTTTTTTTCGTTTTGCCTTTTGTTGCATTCTGCAGTTTATTGGGCTGAGAGAGCAAGCCGTCTTACACCTTACTGCTTTGGCACCATATCCTGATGATGAACCCACATTACAGGTACAGAGCATTTAATTTTCATGAAGGATACCAGTCCATTCCATGCACACGCTCAGTACAATGCATCAACTCTCAATTATTGTAGTCTCTCAAACTGTGTTTGCTTTTAAACCCAGCATCTACTCATAATAAAAGAATAATGCTATTCAAAACTCGAAGAACTGTTGAAATTAGTGTACTGTGTTGTTTATGTAGGATCTACTTGTTCACAGTATTTCATAATTGATCCTAAACTTTTTGGGTTACAGTTATCTTGGTCTGGCACTGTTTCTTTAGCAAGTACACTCCTTTGCATTAGCAGCTATAGAGCTTGCAAAACCACAACAAAAAGGCCTGCGTATAACATGAGAAACATGGCCTCAGTTGTGATGGCCAGAGTGAACATAGGTTTCCTGTTTTGAAACAAGGACCTATTTCTCATGCCAGCATTCAGAAATTGCAGCTGCACACACAACAGTGATTATCAAAAATCCTAAAATTAACTATCAATCTAAATTGACTGCAGAGCAGAAATGAATAATGCACTACTCAAACATTTGTGACATTGTTTCGAGTGCAGGGCTAATATGAAACAGTGGATTGAAATTAAATCGGATTCCATAATTTGTATGTGACACATCTTGCTTGTAAACACATAAACAAATTGTGTAAGAACATTATTATTGTATCCGATAAAGTGGTAGGTGTGCATTCATGCATATCCTTTCAAAAAATTACAGTCTTTAGCATTTACATTTGTCATTTAGCAGACGCCCTTATCCAGAGCGACTTACAATTATACAGTCTTACAATTCAAGAAAATTGTGACTTCAGAGTCTTGCTCATGGACCCAACTGTGTCAGATGTGTGATTTGAACCCTGGACTTTAGTCCATAGTCCAGTACCTTAACCACTAGGCCACCACAGCAAAGGTTTGGGCACCCCATTTTTTTTCCTAACAACATAGACAGTAAAAATTGGCAACATGTTAAATATTAAAAGCATGTCTTTTCATGTGAGTCTATTAGACGAGCCAATGACTATAGAGCTGTATAGTGAAAGCGCAACACATTGAAAGGCTTAGTACTACCATGCATAGCATTTTTGGTAAGACCGTCAACAAAATATGCGAGAGGTGCCCAAACTTCTGCAGAATACTCCCAGATCAGTTTTCTTTAAAAACGTGTTTTAGAAAAGGCAGAGTTGGTGTTGGAAAATACTATTAGCACTAGCTATCTGTAAGTAAGTAAAATTAAATTAAATTAAATTCAAATTAATTCGGTATTTTACATATACTGTACATGAATTTGACCTATTAGTAAATTAAACATGAACACATTTTCAAAATTCAGATAAACGACCATGATATAAACAAGATAAACATGATCAAGTCTTCTGCTATCTAAAATTTGAAAACAATGCTCTGCATTTTAGTGTTGTTCTTCACTTTTACTAAATATCTACCAAAATCTTGAATGTTTCCTTTGGTTTGTCTGCATCAATTTTCCAGTTTCTCCAATTGCTGTGGGATGTCCGTATGTAGATTTGAATAATCTGTGTTTAAAAAAAGGGAACATTAAACAAATGTTGGTTCTTTTGGTCTCCCAGGAGCAGATTGTGGAAGTCTTGCCCAATCCTCAAGCTGTCATGAAAGCACTCCAGAACAGTAAGAAGCAACGCTTGTGAAAACCTAGAAGGAGTTGGCACATAAGCAAACTTACCAGCTGTTGACTCAACCTGTGACTGTGTACAATGTGTTCAGTTGTTATTGAATTCAATGTTTTAAAATACAATTGATTAAACTGATCACTTAACTGTGTTTCTGTATCTTTACATGTGAGTAATAATACTGTAGATTTTAAACAAAATAAAGATGTTTTTATTTTAATAGTACATTTCGATATGTAGGTACATTGGTCCCCAAGCATGAAATGACATCACATCAGTATTATACAACCCCTAACATTGATGTGAATGCAGAGTTTTTCATTTTAGTTTGATACAAAACAAGATCTATAAGAATTTCCTGTTGAAATAAATTAAAACATAGGCTTTTGTGTTATGTACAATTTAGTGATAGAACAACACTTGGAATAGTTTGCAGATACAAAATTTGTGTAAAAAAGTATAATAAACAATCTGTAGAAATATAGGCAAATGCATGTATACATTTTACTCAAAACATTATGAGCACCTTTTTATTTCTACACTCATTGTCTATTTGATCAGTTCCACTTACCTCATAAAATCACTTTGTGGTTCTACAGTTACAGTCTGTAGTCCATCTCTACATCTCTACATGCTTTGTTCATCCCTGTTACTGTAATGGTCAGGACACCCACAGGACCAGCACAGTTCAGGTACTATTTAGGTGGTGGATTATTCTCAGCACTGCAGTGACACTGGTGTGGTGGTGGTGGTGGTGTGTTAGTGTGTGCTGAACTGGTATGTATGAATTAGACACATCAGTGCTGCTGAGGATTTTAAACAGTTCAGTGTTACTGATGGATGGAACATATTCCACCTAGCATGTCCATTTACTAGCATCCTGTAGGCAGCCTCGTGAGTACTGATGGAGGATTAGAGGATTATTAACACAAAAGTGCAACAACAGATTAGCTGCTGGCAATGAGCAACAATGAGTCTGCTAAATACTGTAAATGTAAATGAACACAGTGTTTAAAACCTCCAGCAGCACTGCTGTGTCTGATCAATTTATACCAGTACACTACTATGTCAGTGCAGTACTAAGAATGATCCACCACCCAAATTGTATCTGTGCTGGTCCTGTAGGGGTTCTGGCCATCACAGAAGAGAGTAAAATGGACAAACAAAGCACATATGGAATGAATATACTGCAGTCTGTAATTGTAGATAATAAAGTGCTTCTATGTGGTGAGTGAAGCTAATACAATGGACAAGAAATGTAAAAAAAAAAAAAAGGTTAATATGTTATGCCTGGGCCAGCCCAAAAAGTATGCCCATTACTTACATATATACCTGCATATATAAATATTTTTTTCTATTGTTTGACTTGAGTTTAAAGTCATGTTTTTTCTTCTTTTTCGGGTGAAAAACCCCTCAATTAGTCTAGCAGCGCCTTGCAGTCAGGCCCTTCTAAGGGGTAACACATTATATAAGTTATTATATATTATTCTAAAAATATATATTTATTTCCTATTTAAAATGTTACTGGGTTTTTTGGTTACTCTAGGACACATCTGACTGAGAGTGCTACCAACCTTCTGTCTACATGTTTGCTCACCCCTTCTAATCAAGGAATTTCACTACGGAGCTGGCCTGGTCAGACACAGTGAATATACTGTAGCTCCCTACGGCTGCCCTGCCATATTGTATTCACAATGAGTGGGCCACTTTAGTTTTCTGTATTTCTAATTCTGGTTTTGTGGATTATTTTGTGTTACACAGAAAACATAGCTGTGAAAAACAGGAAACCGTGCTCTTTCGTCCATGTTACTTTTGGCATTTGTCATTGTGTTTGTAGGTATTTTGAAATCCATACAATAATTTAAATTCAAGCCTAATCTTGTACTTTTACTGTGTGTTAACACAGTTAAGTTCAGGCTACCCACAGCAGAAGTGGTACCCACTGTAGGCACTGCACGCAACTGCTCCCTAACCAAGCTGCACAGTTGTCATTTATATCCATTTGCTTAGATAAATGGCTTTAAGGTCCCTTTATGACAGAATGTAACATTCATACTTTTGGTCAGAGTTTAACAATTCAGACTTAAAGACTATGAAATTACTAACCTCTGTAATACATTTCATGAAATCTATACAAGTATAACTATGCAAGAGCAACATTAAATAAAGTCTCTCTTCTGGAAATTCCTTTGGTTATGATTGAGTTTTAATTAAAAAAAAAAAAAGTTATGGCAGTGTTTCTGTATATATCACTCCTGTTTCAGAATCGCTTCTTTGCATGTAAGCAAAAATGAAACGTACAGTAATCCAGTATAACGTTGCTTCAGTTCTTTATATATTGTCTACCAATTATGAAATCTTATTACAGCCTCCAGAAAGAATATATATTTTTGCAGAGGGTTGTTAGAATCCTGAGGTGAAATCATCAGTTCAAACTTCATATGCACCCACTTGAGAGTCACATTGATCTGTATGTGAATATCTGTCCAGCAGGTTTTTTGTATGTAGGTGTTAAGAGCTGGGTCCTTCCTTCTGAAATGTTGCCGTTTTTTTTCTAAAGACAGCAAGCACATTATGGTACAACTGCTGAATCAGTAGTCAGTTCTTTCTTAAAACTGTGAGTCTCTTCGCCGCAAAGACTTCCTGCGCAAGGAGTCTGACAGGTCCTCGTTGAAGACACGCTCAATTGTTGAGAGCAGAGAGGCGCGGACAGTATTGCTCAGTCCACGAGCAGCAAACACGTATAGTATGGGGTTTAGCGCACTCTTGATGTACACCAGGAAGAGTGACACATATATACCCTGATATGCTCCATAATAAATACTTTTCCACACTTCCCCTTCCTTTTCAGAAGAGAGTGCCTTCAGGAAGCGGCATGTGAAATAGGGCACCCAACAAGTGAGGAACAGGAGCATGGTGAAGAAGAGGATCCAGTTGAGGCGATTTAGTCTCTGGGACATGTATGGAGATCCAGTTGGGGAAGTAGGCGAGGTAGGTGAGGTAGGTCCGCTCTTGACCTTTCTTGCTCCAAGAATGACAGCAAGATTGCAGGATAAAAAAATCGTCAATGGAAGCAGAAAACCTATGGCTGTCTCAAGTGCAATCAGGGTCGTTCCAGCTCCAGTACTATTTTCTATGCACTGGGAACGGTTTGAAATATCAATGAGACCTGCAGCGGTTATGTAGGGCACAGAGAGGGCAGTTGCTAATGCCCATAAAAAGGCACAGACTAATGGCACAACCCAGTGTGGGCGTCTGAGTCGTGCCCAGACAGGTCGAAGTAAGCATAGGCACCGTTCCAGCGCTATGGTGCTCAGCAAAAATGCTCCTGCATACAATCCCAAGCAGCGCAGAAACATGATCAGCTGGCACACAGCCTTCCCGAAGGGCCAGCTGTAGTGGTGTGCTAAATAACCAAGCATGAGAGGTGTACGCAACAGCAGCACCAGATCAGCCAGGGCAAGGTTCACAACATATAAACGGAAGCGTCCAGCACCCTGTGTTTCAGCCCCTAAGGTCCCACTGTTGCGACTGCCTCGGAATCCCAGCACCCAGACAACCAGACCGTTCAGACTTCCACCCACCAAGAAGATCATCACAGTCACTATCATCTGGAAGACTCGCAATGCTTCATTATTTTCCATTGGATCTCTGCAGAGTTTCAAAATAACACAGTATTTAGTATATTTTATCAGCTGAGCAGTAGTTTTGGTTTTACAAAGTAGTTTGGAGTTTGAAAAGCTTATTAAAAAGAATGCAACCAAATATTACAACTTAAAAAAAGTATTTATTCATTTTATTAGACTTTATTTACAAATTAGCCATGCTTCTTGTACTATAGTATGAAACTGGATGGAGGAGGCAGTTAACAACAGGTCAGTCATGCATGAAGTGCAGTCTTAAGTGCAACAGGAAATCTTTGCTAGGAGATAGTGTGTGTGTAAGATCCTTTTTAAAATTAAAAACTGAGAGAATTAAGATTTTACAAGTAAGCAAGGAGAAACAAGAAGTTGATGAAATATATAATTTAACATATTCATTCCAGTAAAATGAGATATAACTCTAAAATACTGAATGACAAATATAATTTCTGAATGGATCTAAGAAAGCATGTAAAAGTTAAACTGGCTAAAATGATATTTTGGAAATAATTTAGGCCATTATTATTGTAGAGGCCACCCTGTATATACTATATACACATATAGTCAACAGCTCACTTGTTATGGTTGTACCTATTCATCTTCTCTAACATGGTAAAATAAATTGTTTAAGTAAACAAGAAAACATTTCAAAGTAGCACAGATTAAAAAAAGACCATTTCATGGCATTAACAAGGCATTTCTTAAGATAAATATGCACTGGTGGGACTCAAAGGAATGATTCAGACTGCAAGAAGTGGAGGAAAAAAAACGTTGGAATGACTGCACCCATACAAGAAACATACATGGCATGAGAACACACCTTAAGGCATTGTACAGACTTTCCACGCTACACTTACTTGCAAAGACATTTTAACTGCAAACTGAGTTTTTGATTTAAAAAAAAAAATATATATATATAATTTGTTTGGAATTGTATTGTAAGCCTTACCTGTTGCTGTAAGCGTCTACCTGTGTATGATGATGTTACGTGAGCTGGAGGCTGGGAAAGTCTGTGCACTTTGTTTATGTATGCCTATTTGTTAGTATATGTGTGAGAGACAGTGAGAGACTGTAAGAGAGAGTATTTTCCACAAATAGTGGGTTCTCTCGTCCTGGCTGTGGGCGTGTTTTAGATTGTGTGTGCTCCTTCCTCTTGAAATATTGCGCAATTGATATTGCAACACAGGTAGCAATATAGTGCTGTGTATAATGCATCTTCCCTGTGGTCAGACTGCTTTTATACATTGCACAATTATTTGAACATGTACCACTATACAGGCACTGACACACACATCGCTTCTTCAACAGCTCAGCAGCAGTGATGTTCAAGTCAGAAACTGTAACCAGAAACTGAGGTTCTCACTCTGATCCATGCTGTGTGCTAGGCAGTAAATTATGCACGAACAAGCCCTAGTTGTAAGGAAGTAAAGTAAATATTAATTAATCATGTTGACAGCTTATTCACAGCTGATTGTTTATACCTTAATCTGTGGTATTGGCAACATAAAGATTAGTTCCAGTAACAACCTACACCCCCACCCAAAATTTTTGGAAATTAATTAGTTTTGTTTGTACTGAGGAGTTTATTGGACTATATTATATACTACTCTGTACCGCTGCTGGTGATACACTATTACTAACAATTCAGCAAACGGTTAGGAGTATGTTAACACAAAAGTGCTTGAACATACTTGCCTGCTGTCCTGACTCCTTGTGGATGAGACAGATTTTCTCTGATTGGGCAAAGATATTTATGGTCAAGTTACTACTTGCAGGTCTTCTTCTCTTGATTAGGAGAAGCGTGGTACATTGTGGGTGTGTATTTACAGAATGAGTCGGAATTGCTGTAATTTGAGGTCAAAGTCTAACGTTTCAGTGTTTGCCTGTCTGTTCTGTCAGACTTGCAATTAATATATTGTGTAACACCGGCACTTGGTGGAGCAATTTAACACAGAAAAAAATCAGGATTTCAAACCCACATTAGAAGGCAGGATGCGGCTGGGTCACATGACTACAGCTGATATGCCTTACTGATATATCTGTCTTATTGTTACTCACTCAGGCATGTAAGTAGCTTATCCACAACTTTTGCCATTTTACTAAGGTTGGGATATTTCACATTTCTGCAAGCAGTAGAATTTTTATTAAAATGTTTTTTTCTTTCATGTGCTTTTTTTTTGGAGGTGGCATGCCTTGATCAGTCCTGACTGATTTCTAAATGAACTATTACTGTTAACTTTTACTTTTAACTGTCAACGGCTGTTTTTCTAGATATACACTGCTCACAACAATTGGGGAATATTGCATTAGGGCGTATTTCATTATGAAATATGAAAATTTCATTTTGTCAACAGTGTATTACAAGCAGTCGCAGTGCACGGTGGCACAGTACACAGAAATTGTAAACATGTCTAGGTGTCCCTAATGTCTCTTTTGTTGCATGTTGTTGATGTTATCTTGGCAAGTATATCAGTAAACTAGCAGTTATTGTACACTAGTTGGGGTAATCTGGTGACAGCTTTTAGAATACATCATACAAATACATCCCAGGAATTATAGTTAAACCCAGACAATACAAAATACAAATCCAGTGTCATTTGTTTTAGTAAGACTCATTTGAAAATAATCCATTTGAAACCTTATAATGCCATTCTCTGACAATAAAAGCCTGGAATCAGGCTGTGCTGTGGAACAGTTTGTTAGATTTTTGTGCTGTTCTGTTCAAGTTAGTCAATTTGAAGTAAAATTAAAATGAATTGAAATGAAAAAGAGATTAAAAATAGAAGACTTTTTGACCTTGGTGAAATAGGTATTTCAGTTTGACTTACGGCTTGTATAGTTGCCTAGTGGAAATATCCTGGTGTGTAGTGATACCTCCTGGTACAGCTATTGAACAAACTCAGCACTACAGTACAGAAACTTTTTGATTTTATTCGACTCATGTTCGATTATTGATAGAATAGCACCGTCACGCAGTTTGACATTTTTCATATGTTTATAAAAGATCGTTAATATGCCTCTGTGTTGTAATTTGAAATTGTACTAGTGAAAATATTATGTTTGGTTTATTTATTTAATTTCAAATTAGCACTAATGATTATTTATGGCAAGAGCAGGGTTGTGAAGGTACTAGTCAGAAACACGTGTTATTTAGAGTTAGCATATTGCACGTCTTTGGAATGTAGGAAGCTAAAAGTGGAAAGGTGAAATCGTTGGTATATTACAGACGAAATGTGAGGGAAAATAGTGATGGCACAAATGAGTACTGATCTTCTACAAGCTTTATACATCAGATCATAATCTTTTGATTTACAAATTACTGATACCCAATTGCAGGGTGGATGAAGGGAACGTATGTAGTAGAGGTCCTTATAATGTACTGACCCAGACTTGCCTGCCCCTGTTAAAACATGTTATGCATTCCAATACTTTGTTTAAACTCTTTGAATGCGTTGGGTGGAAAGCTTCATGCTACGTTAAATTTAAAAAGTCAGTAAGCTTCAAAACCCATTTAAATAGCAACATGTGTTTTCAATTTCATGGCTTTGTGGTTGATTAATGCTGCTATTAACAATGTGTGTGACTTCAATGTGTAGACTTTAAAGCTTTAACAAATAGATCCAGGACAGCAGTATTTAGTAGTTGTGACAGAAAACAATTGAACACCTAAGAAGGTAAACTAGTAAATAAAAGACATTTAAACTGAATACCACAGAATCACTGGAGCTGAAGTCTGATATTGAAGTTCCTTTGAATGTCACTCATCACCGTGTCATGTAACATAGAATGAAAGGATTTACAAAGCTGTTATGCATGTGGGGGGAATCCTGTTTATACTTTATATATAATCTTGTTTTTATTTTTTGTGTTCTTATGCTGCTATCCCTACATTTGACAAAAAAATACTACTCCTTTCAAAAATAACCACACTTCTCCTTTAACTATGGAATTTACTTAATCATAATTATATATTTATGTATTTGATGAAATACTTCCATCATCCATGAATTGTTTAATTATATGATGCACTGTTGAAGGAGAAATCTACTAATGCTTTCCAATTTTTGTTATATACATTTCAATAATTTCTTCACATATTTGTTGAGAAGCTGAAGATCCCATATTTATGCCCATCTTTATTCCATAGAGGCTCAGCCTTTCCTGGATGCTGCTTTTGTACTAAATCATGATTATCTTCACTTGTCGTTCACCTGTTTTAAATCACATAATTAATTCGTTTTGTTACTTCATTAATGCCCACCCCCACTTTTTTAAGTTAAAGTAAATGTAAGGAACACTGTTTTTAACTGAATTTTACGTACCTTGCCAACTTTTTCTGGCTTTCTTGGCTTGTAGAACATAATATTTTTAATACTTTATGTATAATGTGCAATACACATTAAAGTTAAAACATCTTCATTCCAGCGCAGATTCCTTTAGGGTAGGAAAACGATGCTTCCTCTGTTATCTACAGACAGAGGTACCTGAAGATCATTCTTGAGTCAGGACACATAATGAGGTTTCAAAAGTGATCTGGTTTATTGTTTATATGTATTAGTTTAAATAAGGGAAATGGGAAGTGCGTGAGAACAACAAAGAAAGTAAGAATAGGAAGTAGACTACAGCTCTTAGCACTACAGGAACTTTGACTTCACATTGGGGTGTGAAGACAGAGTATTCCAGACAGGGGATGTTCTTTGTAGTTATGCAACAGTTATTCTTTCAGTGCTGAGAGCTGTCACAGGATATGTTTCATAGGTGAAAATATAAAACAGCATTTATTAAGGCATAAAGGGGTTTAACATTGTAGTGCAGTGGTTAGCACTGCTGCCTCACAGCTCTGAGATCCCCAGTTCAGTCCCAACCCTGGGCACCAGCTTTGTGGAGTCTGTATGTCTTCACTGTGTCGGCATGTATTTTCTCTGGGTGCTCCAGATTCCTTCCACATTACAAAGATGTGTTTAGGTTATTGAATGTTTCAATCCTTAATGTGTGAGTGTACATGGCCTAAACTGTACTGGAGTCCTGTTTAGGGTTGTTCTGGACTTGCTGGCACTGGCTCTCCCATGACCCTGACTATGAACAAGTAGAAAATTAATGAATGAATGTAACAAGGTATAATCTTTCTGTTGTACATAATCGTTCTGTGTACATTACCACTGTAACTGATACTTCTGTAGCCTGTTGAATATTCTAAACAGAGCTGGTGTACAATGGGTAATTGTCACTGCATGAGATACCTGTATTCTAAATGCTGTCTTTTTAAACTATCTTGGTCCCAAAACGTATTTACAATACTTGTATTCCATTACGACCATTGAACATTGACACCTGCAGTCGAATTCATACTGTGGGAGAGTGGTGACCTAGCGGCTGAGGTACTCAACTATGGACCTCTTCCAAACTGCCACTGTTGGGTCATTAAGCAAGACCCTTGACCCTCAGTTGCTCAGATTGTAAGACTTTATTGGTTGCCCTGGATAAGTGACAAATTTTGTGGTGGTGGTTCCATGAGGGCAGGCACACATATGGCCAACAGACTAGGGGCGGCCCACTAGTAGACCAGACAGACCACCAGGTAGAGAGGTAGATGTTCGACTATCAGAGCAATCTGAACAGTCCTTTTTCTCTTTAGCCTGGAGGACACAACATCCATGATTTTCAAAAACAGTATGAAAGGTGGACTTGTCAGACCACAGGACACTTTCTACTTTGTAGTCCATCTCAGATGAGTTCAGGCCCAGAGAAGCCGGAAGTGTTTCTGTTTTTTGTTGGTATATGGATTTTGCATGGTAGAGGTTTAACTTGTACTTGTAGATGGAGGGAAGAACTGTGTTCACAGACAATGGATTTCTGAAGTGTTCCTGGTCCCATATGGTAATATCCATTACAGAATGATGTTCTAAACAGGTGTTTATTAGCACAACTTTTTTCAAATTCAAAATGAGTAATTATTTGCTAAAGTTTATCTGTTTGAACATTAAATATCTTGTCTTTGTAGTGTATTCAATTGAATATGGGTTGAAAAGAATTTGAAAATCATCGTATTCTGCTTTTATTTGTTTTACACAACGGTCCAACTTAACTGGAATTGGGGTTCTAATTGCATCATTATATTCATACAAAATGTAATTTGATTCCGACAACTAATAATCCTTTTTGCTTTCTAGATGAATTAATATAATTTCACAGGGAAGAAAATCTGAATATTTCAAACCTGAAAATTAACCTTAATTCATGATTACAGTTTACTGTTAAATTTACCATACTGAGGAAAAGAAACACATACATTTGTTGTCCAAAATGTCCAATTGCGCCATGTGAGGCATTACGCCTTCTTGGTAGAAATTACATCCTCCAGACATTTCTAGATTCTTTCTAAAGCTTATTGCTGGAATAAATACCACTGCTTTGTTGTAGATATATTTTAGACTCTTATGTATTTTTAAAATGTAAACACAGACTGGAAGAAGAGAGTGTTGGGAAAGCCATTTTAAGGTTAATTTTTGATGTATGTTTTCGATCGTTATCTCTCTCTTATCAGCTTCAGCTTTGTTACCTATTTACTTTTACATTATTTAGCAGATGCCCTTATCCAGAGCGACTTACAAAAGTGCTTTAAGACATCATAAACATAATCTATTCCTGATAATCAGGAATCTAAACAAGAATACACTTCTGAAACTGTTATGGTTGTGTTTTTTAATTTTAGTTATTTATTAATTATTTTTTTTTAGCGAGAGAGAGAGAGAGAGAGAGAGAGAGAGCGAATGGAGGGGGGGGGGTAAGTGTGGGGGTAAGTCGAGGTAAATGTGGAATAAATGGGTCTTCAAACAATGTTTAACATTGAGGGGAAGTTCATTCCATCACTTAGGAGCCAAAACAGAGAAGTCTAGACACACTCCTTCTTCGTCCCCTGAGAGACAGTCTGACCAGTTGAGCAGTGCTAGAAGTGTATGTGTGTGATTAGTGCTGAAAGGTAGGAGGGTGCAGTTCCAGTTTTGGCTTTGTATATAAACATCAGTGTTTTAAATCTGATGCAAGGAGCTACAGGGAGCCAGTGAAGAAAGAGCAGACTTTTTTTGTTGTTTTATAATTGTCAACTTTCTGCAAACTGTCCACCGGGCCACAAAGCATAACAGATGGTGCAATGTCTTTGAAATAATGTTCCTTTTCCAAACATACCTACAGTGGTAATGGCCAAAAGTTTCACTGAACTTATATCCCGAATGCCTTTGACTTACTTATGTTGCGTTGACACATAATGTGTTGACTTTTGCGATGCTAAGGTAAGGTTTTCTTTTCTTGACTTTTTCATGAAGATCATGTTTTTAGAAGCAACACTGCACAGTACTTCCTACATGAAAACAATTTTCATTTTTCATTTTCATTATATTGTGTTCAGTTCTACAAAATAAATGGCAAATATGCTTTAAATCTACAGAACAATAATGGTATTGCAGTCTGAAATACAGTATGTAAGAAGGTCACAAGGTGTTTGCAGACAAATTGTGGACAAATATAAAGAAAATCCACATTACACAAATCACTGGTAGAATTCAGTTCAATTCAGTTACTAAGAAAGTTTATGTACTTATGGCCACTAGTGATTTTAAATGTATATGAATAATTTTATTTTGATACACGGGATGTGTATTTTGAGTAGTTACTTATGCTCTTTGTTTAGTATGATATCTACAAGTTTTTTTTTACTTAAAATCTCAAAGCATTAGAGCTACTGTATGTTTTGAGATAAATTTATTAACATTTATAGTGTATATTGACTATATTTATTATAAAAGCCCAAGTCTGCCACTGACAGCAATAATATTGGCTTTTTTCATTGGTATCTTCATTGTGTATGTCATGTTGCTTGGTCAAATTCTTCATCACAGAGGCCTTAATATTCATTGTTATGCTAATGACAATCACATCTACATTAGGATCATAGTTTTCTCCCCTAAGCTCCACCACCCACAATTCTTTATATTTTCACGTGAAATACTGTATGCATTGACCTTTCTAAATCACATCCTAATAAAAATAAAGTCATTATTGGTTGTAGCAAATTACATTTAAATTTACGTCATTTAGCAGATGCCCTTATCCAGAGCGACTTACAACTGATACACTCTTACAAATCAAGCAATGGTGGATTAAGGGCCTTGCTCAAGGACCCAGCTGTGGCAGCTTGGTAGAGACTGGGTGTCAATTTTTTATCTCTTGGCTTCCAAACTGGAGATCTCTATCACAATCTCATTGGCTCTGTGGTGCATGTGATTAGTGGAGTCAGTCTCAGTCTCTCTTTGTGTGAAGTCCTCCCCGAGTTCTCCATATGAGACCGTATCAATAACTGTTCAAGTGTAGGACCTGATGCAAGAAATAACTCAGCCATGTACCTCAAGAACTTTTCATGTTTCATAAGGATGTGATGGTTGCCTCACAAAAAACAATCACGAAAATATGATTTAGAAATGATTTGCAACATGACTATATTAGCGATAAGACCAAATACAAGAAATGATTGAGATGACCAAAATTATTGGTGCACAACTGAAACATTTCATTAGTTTGTAAGTATGACATACCACAGTGGACAAGAGACTAAACCTCAGAAATGTGGTTCTGGTCATTAACATTTGACTACCACAAAAAATAATATTGCAGTGCATCATATAAAATAACATTACCAAGCATTTTTTCTTTCATAAGATATCATGTCCAAGCTCATGTTTTCCTCTTATTTGGTCATATCCACATGACAAGGTGCATGTGCAATGTATAGATATCCATGTATTTTATGCAGATATGTAATAAAAAAATATAAAAGCAGAAAACGTTGAGTTCATTATTTTAATCAAAAAAATAAATAAATAATTAATAATTATAATAAATATATACACACTTGCATTCTCCTTACTGAAATTGCAGGATTTTGGCTTTAAAAGCTGCTTTAGTTGCAGTGATGTTGCTGGATGTTTCCAAAGGTACAACCGATGACTTTTGTTCATCAACATGAAGTACTTGATGGATTTTCTGATGGCAGGTTGTATACAGACCATTAGACATATCAAGTAGTTTTTATCAGTGAGTTTCTCAGTAAAATGTTCGCCACCTCCATATTTATGCAGAATACTAAGAATATTACCAACAATAAGAAGTACTTAATCAGACATTTATAAGAGCCCAAAATAAGTAAAAGGCACAGAGGCATATTAACTAGAAAAAGAGAAAAACATAATAACCAGATACCTCTCAACATGCAGTGTTAGTTTTTTTTTTTTACTGCAGCCACACAAGAAATGTCCCATTGTAGCGTGGCCACTCAGATCACACAGTCTGTGTTTAGCCATCCATGCTCTTATTTACTATGAAATTTAATTTTTATTAGATTTTTTTATTATGATTTACTGCAGTTTGACTGTATGTCATATATGACTTTGCCTCATCTATTCCTTATGTGTCATGTGATTACATTTTGAATATTGTTCTGTCTCCACCTGACAGTCTATACTGTATA
>JAUZST010002254.1:0-18220 GCA_034779995.1 Parotocinclus haroldoi | reverse complement strand
TATATAAAATATTATTATTATTATTATTACAGAATGTACGATATAAATAAGAGTTAGGGGTTTCTTCACGGGCCAATCAGTGACCAGAATCAGAAATGTTATTAGTAGAGAGGAGTTAGTTTCCAGACCAGTGGAGCTCCTAACTGCTGTGCTTAGAGATAAATAGAGATCGGGTTCGAGTAAAATCATTAATACAAGTTTACTGCAAGCACCGTGTACATGATGCAATAACTGAGCACGGTTAGCTGGATCACTAAATGCATTTCTCAAAATAATGTGTGTGTGTGTGAGAGAAAGAGAGAGAGAGAGAGAGAGAGAGCGAGAGAGAATGTGTGTGTTTAAGTGGGTGGTTACAAATTTCCTCTGTTACTGCCTTCGTTCATCCTCTCTATGTGCATGTCGGTCTCTTCCTGTCTCTCTGTTTCTGTATCTATCTATCTATATCTCTCTCTCTCTGCCTGTCTCTCTGCCTGTCTCTCTTCCTGTCTCTCTTCCTGTCTCTCTTCCTGTCTCTCTGCCTGTCTCTCTCTTCTTCACACCCCCCCCCCCCGTCTTGCTCTCGCTCTCTCGCTGTCTCACTGCACACTCGGCTCTCCTAACATTTCTACATAAATAATTCAGAGGCAGAAATCTGTAAGCACCCTCTGTTTAATCGTCGTTTCCTCTCCTGATATCGACTGTCCATACGCATCACACACTGGTTACATCATATGTGATCTTCTTACCTTTATCTTACACGTTTAGAGCCGACACCTTATAGATTCTCTCAGGCTCGAGGGTTCTTTCATTAGTTCGACTCACCCAGAAATCATTGATTCAATTGCAGTAGGTACTGAAGTGAACCCTTCACAAGAACCTGGAGTTTTTATTTACTTATTTATTTTAAAGGTAGGTTTTGGTCACGGTTGCGTTTTATCAATTCTGAATCCGATTCGAATCCTGCTTATCTATTAAGTTATTTCAAAGAACATCTTGTATTTTTGTACATTTTGGCTTCAGAAGGGAACATTTTACTTCATATACTATAGATTAAAAGTTTAACATGATTTAATGTACTAAAACAAAAAAACAAAAAAATAAAACAAAAAAAAACACCAAAACTACTCGCAGTTACTTCTAATCATAAAAGACACTGCTTAAATAACAAACCTGCGGTCCAAAAAGGGAAATTAATCGTTGTTACTTTATGCTTTTAACTTATAATAGGTTTAAAGAGTAATTAAAAAGCTTAACTTAAAATTACTTTCCTTTTTGATCACAGTGTTTGTAAGTGGTACAGGAAAGCATCTCTAAATCGTGACACTCCCCCACCATGGCTCACATCTCGTCCATTTTAAACAACACCCTGCATTTTCATGAACATCCAGGTCTTCTGCCAACTTTAGAAAGAAACTCTGTGGTCTCCAAAATATGGCTGCCTTCAAACTACTGTCCCTTAGTTTGACACACGATCAGAACAAATCTAAAGATCTCTGCAGCTCTTCAAAATCTTCAGCTCTGTGGTCTCGTTGTGACCTCTGCAGGACACCCAAGATCTCCAGAGAGGCGTTTGGACTGGGACCTTGGTTCTCGACTTCCAATGGACCCTGGTCTTGGAAGCCGAAAGCTTCCCATACCTCAGGAATAATCTCGTGACCTCCTGTCTGCCGCTGCCTGGCTTACCTGAGGGAGCGTGTAGCCGACGCAGATCCTGCACAGCCCATGGAAGGGATGCATCCCTCTGCTACTAAGAGCAAACGACCAGAACGACCAGAGCACTTAAGGGAAATAAACTCGGCAAAAGAATTGGAGGAAGTGGCCCCTGAACCATGCAAACGCCTCCGGCCGGCCCCCGGGTAGCACGCCGGCTCTCAAATCTTCAACCAAGCTTCCGGAGTCTGAGTCAGTGAAGGTCGGTAGAGCTTACGAGGAGCAGTTGACCTACAACCAGGGCTCAAATACGATCAGAATTCCCCCAAATCTAAAAGACTTCAATCTGCAACTTCAGCCTAGACTGCAAACCAATAAGGAGAGAGTCACGAGAACAAATAGCACTGGGTTTTTATAACAACCTGTATTTTAGTGGATATTTCAAAATAAATATGAAACTCAGTCTTGGTCTTGACTAGACATCCTTTAAGAAGATAGAGACCAGAATATCATACGAGACATCAGAATAGCTTCTGTATCAGACTTCACCTTCCCTCTTGGCAGAACAACCAGACAGACCTACATTTCATTCACTTTTACTTTCCATTCTTCACGTTCCTCATCCGAATCCAATTTCTATCCTACAGAAACCCGACCCTAAAGAATTCCCCTACTTATCTAACCCCTTCTTCCGGTCTCGAGTTTGACAGTCGCAGAAAGGAGCAGAAAACTCAAGAAGCAAACTTCAAACGGGGAACAGTAGCCTGCGGCGCGACACCGAAAACGATCAGCCGTGAAAAATCTGAGACTCTGAAGAGACTCCCCGTGACTGGCTTTTAAACTCGAAGCAGCCGTGTTGTTTATTTAGCTCTAAAGCCAGGGGAGATCTTAACACAGTTTTCATGTCAGCATGCATACACTGAGAAAGCCTGATTAAATGGCGACCTCAAGGTTGCCAGTTGATCTAAAAACATGCTAACGTGATTAAGCAAATATGGTTCATCAGGCGTTAAACACGAGAGTTTGTGTCGTTTCTCCAGCTCGTTTTAGCCGGTAAATTAGGAACGTTAAACTTTTATTTTAAAATTATGAACAGGAGCCAAGCTTTGGAAGGTGAGAGTACACCCTTCTACTTCTGTACGATGTGATTTTTTTCAGTTCCAATCTCATCCCAGGGCACAACGCCCCAAACTGATACAGATTCAGCTCCTTTTTTCCTCACTTTTACTTATCATTAGGGGTGTACCGATACTCTCTGCTCACGATTCGATTCGATCCACGATACTGAGTTCACGATATGATCTTCTCACAATTATTTATTTTACATACAATAAAAGGCATTTCGGGTAGCATGGTGGTTTGGAGGGCATCACCACTGCCTCGCAGCAGGAAGGTCCTGGGTTCAATCCCAGGGTGGAGCAGCCTGGGTCCTTTCTGTGTGGACTCTGCATGTCCTCCTCGTGTCTGCACGGGTTTACTCCGGGTATTCCGGTTTCCTCGCACAACCCAAAGACAGGTGTTTTAGGTTAACTGTTGTCTCAAAAGTGGCTGATAATGGATGGATAGTGAAATAATGGACGGATGGATAATAGGCATTTCTCTTTTATGTATCTCATTTTATTTGATCTTCTACAATTAAAAAAAAATTGCAAAAACTAGTAATATGTTTACGTTTTATTTCATCCCTTCCAGCCTTTTTGTATCAACTGTGTGAGTGTGTGTGTGAAAAATGTACGAATATCTTTATGGAAACACCTCAATGACCTACATTACCGACATTTTTAAAAATGAAAAAAGATACGCCCTATACGATGACGGCCCCCCTGGTGTTCAAGGAACGCAAAGACATTGCTTGATCATTATCGTTAAGACATGGAATCGAATACGGATCGCTCAGCAGATCCGTCCTGCCCTTACAACATCCGATAAACGAATAGCGTCAGTATCGGACCCGATACATGAGGAGCCCTACCAATGGATCCAAAACTGGAACATCGATTCGAACGGACCCACAACGATCTCAGTAACGATAAAACCAAACGTTTGAAAGGCTGCCCATGATCGTTCTAAACAAGATCTGGCATAGAACGGCAGCAGCCTGCTCAGAAGCCTTCAGCCCATTCAAGCCTCACTGCTCCCTCTCAGGAGCATCAGTTTTATTTGTCGAGTCTGAAAGCCTGAGAGGAAAAAGGAAAAGGGTGGCCTTTAATGAGCCCCGGCATGAAAGAAGGGCCCTGAACTCTCAATAGCCTGGCAGGAGGAGAGATCGCACCGAGTCTTCAGCTCGTCTTTCTTTAGACGGGTGAGCCGCAGACCCTCTTTTTGTCAGACGGGGTCTTGGTGAAAAGAAGCGGCTCTGTGAAGCTGGCCTGAATAGACGAAGTAAACAAAGTGGGGACAAGATCCACTTCACTAAACGGGCCTGTGTGCCAAAAAGAAGAGTTCCTAGCTCTTGCTTAGTTACTTAACTCACTAGAGCGAGCCTGCTTTAACACGACTGGATGAATTAATCCAAAAAAAAATCAATCACCCAAATTACCGTGAGCAAACTCCTTAACTGGAGCGGTGCAAAAATCTTAAGCCACCATTAGACCTAAAAATTGATAATCCACCGCTTTTTAAACGTGTCAACTGTTTCAAACATCAAACAAAGAATATTAAATGCCCTGCAACTGGACAGGGATATGCATCTCAGAGCATGACTGTGCCCTCTGGTGTTCAAAAACCGCAATTACATTAGGCCTCGTACTAAACGAGAACGCAGCGCGTATCACAACGTATCATTTAACATCGTCTCGGCTTAAAAACACACAGAGCTCCAGAGACCCGAGTTTAAGGCCTGGCCACTCCCTGTGGGGAGTTTGTATATTCTCCCTGTGCCTTTTCCCACCAACAACCAGGCTCTGGCCTGGCCTCACAGATTCGAAGAGGAATAGTCACACTTAGAGATAAAGAAACAGGAGCTAAAGGGTTTAATCAGAACTGCTGTTTCACCACTGGAAGTCTTCTCCCATGGTTAGAAGCACTGGCAGCTCCTAAGCATGCAGCGTTTTTTTTCTGTTTTGGTTTTGGAAACCCAAGCCATTCATTAAGCACTTGCAGGAGTGCCTTTAAGTGGAGCTGATCTTGCTTAGGATGTTCCGCCAGACCCAGTCAGAAGGAGATGAGAGGAAACAAAAGCAGCGGGATTTCTGCAGAATGCCAGAACTGAGCAGAGTTGAGAGCTTTAAGTAGGAAGTGAGGCAGAGAAGAGAGCAAAGGTAAAAAAAAAAAAAAAAAACAACAACAACAACCCTCCAAAAGAGTCTCTGTGCAAACGTTGATTAAAAAACGCAGGATTCAAAACTTTTCTACAAATGATAAAAATCTCCCAAACACACTGTAGTCCTGTTACGCATGGGCTCGGCCAAATATTCGGGTCAGCACAAGGAGCAAATGAAAGCCTATTCATACACAAATTTGCCTGCGTTTAATTGCTAAATGAAATCAGCTGTAATCCTGGGAAAGGCCTGAACTCGGGCTGACTGCAGAAAAGCTCTACTTTTAACCAATCCCTGCCCAGCCCCAAGCTCAGACCCAGTTCGGCTCGACGTCATCTGGGAACGTCGTGATGCGTTTATTTTACAGCGCATCCGAGCAGATAAACTCCCGAGCTGACTGACGAGTGACACACTTCAGGTTCTTGTACTTTTTGGCACATGTACATCATGGGTTTGATGCCCAGTAAATCTGTTTTGAAGGTAGCGCGATCAAAACCGCCACTCACATGAAGCAAAATAACAGAACACGTCCACGAGATTAGAAACAGGATCTAATTAAGGGACTGTGTTGGTACTGCTGGTACTGTTGGACCCTGGAGCAAGGCTCTTGACCCCCTCTGCAAAAGTTTCTACTGATCATTGATGAACCTGAGACGGTAAACCACATTACGCTTGGTCCTGAACAACGAGCCAGACCGCAACACCGCTGAAGCACAGAGCTGAAACTGGTTTTATTAACTTTATATTAATACAAATGTAACCACTTCATTAAACATCTGGGCCACCCAAGGAGGTCTGGTCCTCCCGACATTCAGGGACCTCCTTCTACATTCAGGGAGTTTTTCCTTTCCACTGTCGCCCTGGGCTTGCTTAATTTGGGATTGCCCTTTTAAGGTACTATCGGAGAGCTGCACTGTTATAAAAGGAGTTACAGAAATAAATGTTGACTTTAAGGGGGGGTTTTTTGTAGTTTTTTTTTTTTTTACGTGTACTTTTGGAGCCGGGCTGAGGTATGATACCCAACCCTGGTCAGCTAGTCTCCTAAACAAACTGTGAGCGCCTGAGCCGTGTTAAAAACTTAGTACATGAACTGAATTCTAAATGAAAAGTTTAAAAACGCGGTGCTGTTCGCCAAAGTATCGGTTCTAAGAGACTGTGTCTGTAGTACAACCCAAGCTCCTAGGAGTTAAGGGCCTTGCTCTGGGGTCCAACAGTGGCTGCTTGTTTTTGTCTGACGGGAACTGAAACTTTAAAATTCTCATACAGTCCAGCATCTCGTCTAAGCTCCACAAATTGGGTCTTAATCGAACCCTGGTTCATGTTAAAAGATGGTGCAGGATCTTAAGTTAACAACTTGCCAGCAAAACAACCTTTTTCCAGGACAGACCGTTCAACGTGGAGGCGAATCTGATCTGTACCTGAATGGTGCCGCTGTGAAATGACGCGACCGCGAGAGAGTCAAGTGGAAAACGCTAAACAAAAAAACTAAACAAACGCACACCAAGACACGTACATATATAAAACCGGTGCCACACACACACACACACATAACATACACACACAAAAAGGAGGACGAAGGTAGGTGGTCACTTACCGTTATGCATTGCATTATCTCCGGGCTGGTGGAGTCGGGAGCAGCAGCATGGTTCACCGAGGCCGCCTCTGATGAGATAAAGACAAAAGAGTCACGGGCTGAGACTGTACCTTTGGAGAACATCTCTGCATCTGCACGTTCTTCTTCCTCCACAAACGCGTATTAAAATAAAAAAAAAACACAACAGCAAAACCAAAACTTGGGTTCTTCCACTCGGCTTTTCCACACTCTGTAAGCGTTTTCCCTCACGAGCACAAGCAGGGAATTCCGTGAGGAAAAGGGACGCGGCGCCGAGAGGAGAAACTCCACTCCTCTTTTCTTCTCACTCCATTATCTTCAGGTTTGCGCGCTCCTGGGCGGTTGCTGTGGAGACGCCGGGTCGGCCCAGCCACAATGTCCCCCATAAAGGAACATTCAGTCAGGACAATACGGCGAGCCTCCCTCACACTCCCTCTCTCACCCACAGCGCTCTCTCTCTCTCCTGCTCTCTCTCTCTCTCTCTCCAGCTCTCTCCTTATCTCACTCGCTCTTAACTTTCCCTTTCTACCTCCCACTTGCGCTTTTCCGTCTCAGCTCGAGGTATGCCATAACACCCGGGACTCCACAAACAACGGTGCACTCCTCTTTAACAATAAGGCATATTTATATATCGAGTTTGCTTCTCTCGAACCCGACGCCACTACGTTTGCACTTCATGCACACAGCTGGTGTTATGTTCATGTCACTTAAAATTAGAAGGGTCTTGTGGGATGAGCAGCCTATCCCCAGAATTCACAGGAGCACGTCAGCGTACGCTGGCACCACTAAGTCAAGCCCTCACGGTTCCCTGGCACAGCTTGGTACACGTGGCACAGAAGTTTGAGCATGTTAAAACGTTAAAAGGGAGTGTTCATAGAAATAAGACCCAACTGCGAAAAAGATATTGAATTATGTTTGTATATTTAGAACCAAAATGGGCATGGCGAGGGCAGCCCTGGTATGCCTCAAGTGCCATGAACATAACCCCAAACTTTGCCTTGGCATAGGCAAACCAGCGCTGTACCACAAAACCAGTCTGGTTCTTATACCACATGTGGAGATGGTGAGGACTCTCAACATTTCCTGGGCCTGGGAAGGGATAGACGAGGCAAGTCTGGAACCTGGGAGATGTCCAAAAAGGGCATGGCGTGAGATAAATGAATCAGAGTCTGTAAGTTTGATGGTGGCCTAGCGTTAAAGTACTGGACTCTGGACACTAGGGTCCAGACCTCACCTCTGCCAAGCTGCTGGCCCATTGGGCAAAGGTCTTCAATTCCTTTCAATCCTAAATTCCTTTTTAAGACTGTATTAGTCTGTCTGGACGGGTAAATGTGTAAGCTAAAGGCCAGGGGTTGTTCATGTGTCATGGGACCCCTGTACCACAAGACCCGGTCGGGCCAGACTTTGTGGCACGTGACACAGAGCAGGGGTGATGAGCTTATTGTCACAGGAGGAAGAACTTTTGAAAAAGCTTTTGTAAGAAACTGATACTTTAATGCCCAGTGAGAACTTGGGCTCTGGACTGGGGCTTCCAAGTCCTCTGGGAGTTCATTAACTCGCTTTCATTCACCAAATTCCACGACCGGCTTTTGTTCCAAACACGGATGCCAACTCCATCCAGAGCCGTCTCTATTCTCCTGCTCATACTGGTCTGCAGTAATGAGGTTAGCACCAATTTCCCTCCGCCCCCATTACACCCAGTCAGTAAAGTCCTAAACACACTCCGGATGATGGAGCTCGGACAACCAACCGGTGGGAACCAAAAAGTTGCACTTGAGACTAACTTGGAAAAAATGAATAAATAAAGAATCCCCCCTCCTCGATGAGCTGAACTCTGAGGAAGGCATTGTAGGAAAATAAATAAATCTCAGCGACTTAACGGAGCAACTGGCAACCAGGCTGCACAGAGAAGTGCCAAGGAACAGCCCTCTGAAAAGAGCTGGAGAGGAAAAAAGCTGGCTCATGTCCACTAAGCACAAGCAAACGGGCCATAAAGCAGTTCAGGGGGGATTGGACAGAGTCGCTCTCAGAGGTCACTTCATACATGCCTTTCAACACAAAACAAATAAAGCCGTGATGGAGTGCCTTAGAGGGAGAAAGACAGGACAGCCGCAGAGGCACAAAGCTAAAATAGAGGTGCAAGGTAATGGACGTCAAGGAGAAATGATCGCCGTCCAGATCACAAAAACGAGTTCAGTTCACAGAGGTGGTCGATTTATGAGTTCAGTTTACTACGGTGTAGATGGTCTGTCTGACAAAGGGAAGGTCGGAATGGGATGATCTCCCCTGGAGCTGCAACTACAGATCTACAGCTGAGCAAGACGAAGAGGAACTGGGCACAAGGAGAGAGAGGCTCACATCGATCGTGATTTTGGATTCAAACAGTACTTGCCGAAATAATACCTGCACTCTGATTGGCTAATGGGGGGAAAAAAAAGTTAATGCTTTACTCATTTTATTTGGCATCATAAGAGTCACCTATTTTCACCTCCAAAGCTGACATCACCTTATCTTGACTAAGACGTTATTATTATAATAATAGTAATAAACCCTAATTTTTAGGCTAAGGTGGCTCACAGCAAGAAGGGTCTGGGTTCAATGTCAGGTCGGAGCGGCCAGGGTCCTTTCTGTGTGTTGTCCTCACAGTGTTTGCAAAGGTTTTCTACCATGTCCACCCTCAGTCCACAGACATGCATGTTAGGTTAACTGGTGTCTCTAAAGTCCTGTGTGTGCCCTATGATGGACAGGCATCTTGTCTCGGGCTGTACTGATAATATTTGTAAGTGACCTAATAAACTCATATATTTTTTTAATTAAAAAAAAACTTTACTACTAAAACTCGTGGTATTGACCCAGATTTTCTTTAGCGGTCTTGACCTCGAGGCGGGTGCATATTTATTTATCCGCTGCAAAAATAACTCCAGTTTTGAGTCACGCTCGCAGGAACAGGCTCAGCAAAAACGCAGTGAAGGCGGTCAACGTTTTTACATTTCTCAAAAGCAAAAAGCAGCTTCGGTTGTGCAGCGAGGGACTCGTTTCCACCGAGCGTGCGTTTTAGTTCAAGCCTCTGACCCTTCGTCTCGGTTTCTCTTTAAGGATCCGTTTATAGGGACGACAAAAATCACTAGTCACGCTCGCTGCAAGGGGACAAAATCTGCACGATTGCCGTGTGAGGAACGAAAACGTCTCTTATTATATCACTGTACGAAAGCTAGAACAAGACTACTCCCTCTAGCTAGAAACGCAGGCTGATAAATTTTATGGTACGTTCTTAGTAAACCAGCACCTAATCTAGAAAAATTTCAGCTCTTAGGTAGTAAAAAGGCATCAATAAAACAAAAAAGGTTTCTTATTCTATATCAAGTCTTCGCTCATTTAATGCTGGCTGAGCAGGAAAAAGAAACAGCAGGAGTTACAGACTCTCGCTCTGCTTTTCGCTGGTGCTTCCCTCCCAAAGCGTATTTTTGCCGTTTGTGCCATGATGTTAACAGGGTTTGTAATGTAAACAAGCCCCAAAAGTCACAAGGACCCTAAAGGACACGAATAAAAGGACAAGCGCAGCGGACGCTGTCAGGTTACATTACAATCCCGAGATCAGCGGAACGAACTGTTCATTTTGATCGCTCATCTGGCATAAACGGAAAGTCGAACTCGTCCAGTATGAAACCAGTAGCACTCACAGACTCGCCCACGGTCCGGTTCAGTTTTAAAATAGTAGCGATACGCTCAGCGGCCACTTTATGAGGTACACCAGTATGATCAGCCAATCACAGGGCAGCAATTTAGTACACTTAGGAATGCAGACAAGGTCAAGACGAGCTGCTGAACGATGAAGAAAGGTAATTTAAGGGGCATTCAACGTGGCTTGGATGTGGTGCCAACTTCTGTTTTGTTTGTTCTGAGATTTTTACACACAGCGCCACCTTTAGGATGATATAAAGAAAGAAATAAAGAAAATACGCAGTGAGGTGTAAATCAGACTTCCACTTTCTTGGCCAATTTTCTTTTCCTCCAAGACTTATAAAGTAAGGTCTGACCAATACAAGTGCTTGCATTTGGGTACCTTCTGATCCAGCGTACCAATACGAGTATAAAAACCTTACCGTTCTTAACTTAACTTCTTAACGTTCGTAACTTTCAAAACCTATTTAATTTCCATAAGATGCCCCTGGCTTTCTCTGCCTTTAGCTTCAACCTTGGTTAATTTCATCAAATAGCGCGTTGAACCTTGAAGCAGACAGGCTACAGCAGCAGACATGCACACCCGTCAAAAATAAACAGGCAACTGAGGCTACACATTAGACAGTCTGTGCAAAACCGGACGACAGAAGATTGGAAAAGTGCCGGCTGGTCTGGTCTCGAGTTCTGCTGCGACATTCGTACGCTGGTGTAATGGCATGTGGCACTTTGGTCCCTTTTATGTTGAATAAAACTGGATGATGGTGTAAGAGTAAGAGCAGGTTAGACGAGAGGAAACATCTGGTACGGAGAATGACAAGATCAGGTCTAAATAAAAATCAAAAGAAACATCAGGAAAGGAAAATAACACAAAAGTCAAAGCTCATTCGGTAAACATTCAGTAAAGTTCAAGAAATGAAAGTCAGAAATCTTTCGGTTTATGCCGGGAAAATAAGAATACAGAGAAGAACAAAAGGCAAAGCACAAGGAATGCATGATTCGTGTAAGGCACAAATCTAAGTTGGCTCCGTATTGACTTGATTGAGAGAAAAAAAAAAACTCAATACACTCAATGTCATGGGAATATGGTCACGAGCCATCATTCTGCATCAGTTCTCTCACACACACGCGTGCACACACGCGCACACACGCGCACACACCTCCACAAGACTGTAGGCAGACAGCAGGATTAGTGTCTGACTCCAAACTCAAGTCAGTCAGAAATAGACGTTCTAACATCCTGACAGTCGCACATTATGGCAGGTTCCAAAATCTGTACTTTCCCGACGTCCCGACATTCACTATTTGGGGAAAATAAAGTTATTACAAGTCAAGCGTTCCAATTAAATATGACCAGACTAGAGGGATGGGTTAAGTAGGTGACCTGCTCTATAAAAATTAAAACAAAATGAGCAGTGCTGCAAGAGACCCCTTTTCCCGAGGATCCAAGTCAGAGCTGGAGACGCCCCGTCTCACCAGAGTACTACCAGCTGTTTTGCATATCCACACCTCCCGAACAAATAGGAGTATTTAGTGAGCAGGTCCTGAGAACAACCCTGAGAACAATCACAGAAACGTGACTGGTGACACAAAGGAGCTCGCAACAAAACATAGTTTTTATATTTTATAGTTTTAGTAGTTATAAGGTTTGGGTTTTTTTCTAACGGACAACACAAAATATAGAGCCGTTTATTATACGAAGACTGGGACATCAGGTGGAAAAAAACAACCCAGACACGTTCAAATGAAGAACGTGAAGCAATGGGGGCAGCGCGAAAAAAGATTTAAATGAGCACGTAAAGCGGGGTAAAAAAAATTAAGCACAAATATTTTCTACTTTCTAATATTTTCAAAATTGTGTCCGAAATGCGGAGAGACAACACAGTCCGACGTTACCTAGAGAAACTTTGGCCGCCGCATTTCAGATTCCATAGTCTACCGTTTACATACATGCTCCCCAATATGCGGTGGGGATACATTCCAAAAACCACGAGTTCCAGAAGATGAATTCAAGCCACCCAAGCGGCTCTGGACCCTTTTTGAGTCTTGGTTCTCCCAAGGTTCCTTCCGTATAACGTTTAGGGATTTTCCTTTCCGCATTGGCTTTAGAAGACAATCTAGTGTTTAAAAGCCACTTTGAGACAATGCTCCATTGTTAAAAGCGCTATAGAAATAAACCTGACTCGACTTAAAAGAAAAGAGTCAGTTAGGGCGGGGCCTTTTTACGAGGAGATTAAAAACAAAAAGATGCTGCTCGAACGTCACTACTACTATTAACAGTTAGTTTTTCACCAGAAATAATGTGATGCTGTAATCTGGCAATAAACGTTGCAGTATATTTTTTTAACACATTTTTTAAAACCCCAGCCTAAAGAAAGCACATAAAGACGATATTTCTGAGCCGGCCTGCCTTTGCACTCGCCTGTTACGACTTCAATTGAGACCAGATCGAATTTTAGGAGCGCAGCAGAACGACACGTAATCCTGAAGTCCCTGCAAACTTTTTGTCCAAAGTAGAAAATGTATAAACAGCTTTTCAAAGAATAAGCACCACGCTGAGATAATTATTTTAATCTGTCAAACTGTGACTAATAAGAGCAAACAAGCAGGAATTGGAAAGGCTGAGTATTTTAAGGTTGCCAGACATTTTCACGCACACTCGCATTTTCAACTCCAAGAACGGCAGGATTTAAAAAGGTCAGCACTACATCACAAGCATCTGGACGCCCGGGAGCCATAGTTACCCTTCGTATTGAAAGAAGAAAACAGTTCGGGACACCAGATCGCTCGACTCACCTCTGTCATCAGCAAACACGGCATCGACGCTTGACATTTTCACGCTCAATCAAGACTCGAGTCTAACCGGGCACCAAGCCCCGGGTACAAACCATGCGTCGAAGGTTAAGTGGGAGATTAAACACACTTCCTGTATAATATCATAATAACACCTAGGCATGTTACGATTCGATCCAGCTGTGTACAGAGCGCTGATTTACATCTCTTCCAGGCCATGCTTATCTCTCGCCGTTATCTGGAATTATGCAAAGCAGGTTCCCAAACCGTGTGTCATGCACTTACAATTATGCAAACATGGATAACACACACTCTAGGAAGTCTAGGGCCATCTAGTGTAAATGCAAGAGGAGTCAAAATGTTTGCAGTCTTTAAGGGTGAAACAACGGAAACATTATGTTTCGGGGGGAGCGCAAAAGTCTGGGACCTCAAACTGAAGGATCACACTATAAACTTTAGAAATGGTCTTTAAAAGAATTTGTAAACCTTCCAGCAACGATTGAAAGCTGCACAGACCTGGGCAAATCGTGACCCTCTGCCGTAACGAATCACGCGACAAAAGGAAAAGAAAAACGCAAGCCGTAAAATGTGTGTGTGCATGTGTGTGCGTGAGAATATCTGGGCAACGTTACAAATGAAATTAAATATCTATGTTTATAAATTAGTTTTCAACGTAAACATGGTGTACAACATATATAAAAAGAAATCGAAGAGCTAACAAGTCTGTATGTTTGGTCACATGATGCAATGACAAAAATAAATCCAAGTCCAAACACCAAATGATCTAATGATCTGATGTTACCCCTTATGCAGATGTTTAAAGAAAGAAAAAAGAAAAAAAAATCAGTGGAATCAACCAGAAAGGAACTGATCCATATATATACAGGACTATAGAGAATGCATCAATGCACACTCGCACACACTCGCACACACTCGCACACACTCGCACACACTCGCCAATCCATTCCTTCCATCCACACCCCCCCACACACACATCCACTAACACACACACACACACACACACATACACACACCCATCCATCCATCCATCCATCCATCCATCCACACATACACACATTCACTAACACACACACACACATTCCCACATATACACACACTCTCTCACACACTCTCTCACACCAGTCCACCCCCCCATACACACATCCCCACATATACACCCATCCATCCATCCACTCACACGCGCACACACGCACATCGCCATCCACACATCCACACACACATCTGCGGTAACCTGGTGGCACTCCGGGCAGTGAGTGTATGCCTGCACGGGTCTGACAGAAGGATTATGCACTGAACCATAACAGTGTCCAAATTGATGGGTTACGTTCTTTTTATCCTCTCATTATGAAGCTTCAGTGCTTCTGCTGCTCCACTCCACTTACACACCAAACCCCAGTTCCATTGTAGAGGACTATCTACTGGATAAAGATTAGCTCATGTGCACCACTGGCTGCTGGAGTTCAAAACAAGGTAAGCGCATGCACACATGCACAGTTCCTTATCTACATTAATAATTACTGTACCACAAGCTACTGAGCCATTCTACAGGGTCTGTGTTTATACACTAAGGGTGTAACGATATATCGCGGCACAACACATTACGATGCAAAAATGTGACGTGCTCTGTTTACAATTCCCTTAATTAAATTGTACTTTTTGAACGATAAGGGGCACAAAATAACCTCACCTGTGACACCACAGCAACCAACAGGGGCACCATTAAAAACTACCTAGCAACACCATAGTAACCACAAGGGGCACCATAGAAATTACCTAGCAACACCATAGCAACCACAAGGGGGTACCATAAAAACTACCTAGCAACACCACAGCAACCACAACGGGCACCTTTAAAAACTACCTAGCAACACCATAGCAACCACAAGGGACACCATAAAAATTACCTAGCAACACCATAGCAACCAAAAGGGCCCCCATAAAAACTACATAGCAACACCACAGCAACCAAAAGGGGCACCATATCAGCCACTTAGCAACACCACTGCACCCACCTGGCAAACCTCGTAGAAAACGTGCACTGATTTTAACATCTGAACTTTGTAAACAAAAAAGTATTTTATCGGATGTAAAACTTCCCAAATCTTTTTTTTTTTAATTGCATAAACGTCCTCTAAAGTCCCGTTGCTTCCCTGGAGCTGTACTGTGATGTGCAGTATAAAGATAATTTACATTTTTCTCTTGGGAATGAAAGGAGTAACCATCAGCATTTATTACTGCTAAACAGACTGAAACAGTGCAGAGCAAAACAGGGAATGATGAAGTGCACGCTTATGTAACTACAGAGTGTGGGTTAGTGTAATGAAGGGCGACGCGGCCAGGCCGGCCGCCCGACACACACACACACACACACACACACACACACACTGTATCAATGTCAGTGTGTCTGTGAGAGCAGCAGCTGTCCTACATTCATGCACATGATGCAAGACAAACAGTAACGGGAATAACAAACATTATGGAATCGGCTTCAGAGATGTCCCAAATTACCCGGGTTCCTCCAACGCACCACGGACACGGCATCCTTTAATAACCGACCGCTGCCATTTCTCAAACAGCAGACCAACAATGAGACGATAAATAGTTTCTTCGGGGAGGCGCTACCCTGCCGTGCCTGCATGGCAAGCGTCTCATTTCGTACCGCAGGACATGGAGATTGGCAGTGCGAGCACATAGAACATCTACAGAAGCTAAGCGGAGAAAGTTTAGAAACTTCTCCATTAGAAAGTTCTCCATTTTAGCTTCTGTAAACAAACTAGAGGAGGGGAAAAAAGGGGAGTGCTTAGCAGTGCTAAGTTAGCGACATCTGCTGGCCAAATTTGTGCAACTGCCCCAAGAAAACCTGACAAGCTCGTTTCGATTTGAGCCCACCAGGGTGCAGGAACTCGCTCAATCATTTAGTCGCTAGGAGACGATGTGCCTCCAAGGACCTCCCACTGAGGACTGATTTTAAAATCTATTTTGTTTTAAAATTCATTTGTTAATTATTTTATTATCAACCTAAATATTATTATTGATTTAAATTATATTATTTACTTAATTTAGCTATAACTTAACATACTTTTAAGTAATTACTTAATTAACATCTTGGTTACCCATGGAGGTCGGGTCCCTTTCTGAGTCTTGGTTCCTCCCAAGGTTTCTTCCTACTACTTTCATGGAGGTTTTCCTTGCCACCATCACCCTAGGCTTGCTAAATTTATGATTGGCCTTTTAAGATCATATAAGATTGTAAAGCTGCTTTGAGACAATGCTCCATTATAAAAAGCACAACAGAAATAAATTTGTATTTTGGATGTGAGAGAGACATTCGTTTTGTTTAGAGGGTTTTTCCTTGCCACTGGTGCCTGAGGTTTACTCAGTTCACTTCCTATCGAATACAGGGGTGTCATGGACCATTCCAAGTGCTCACCACTCTGGGACTAATCTACTGTCAAAATTGCCTGGGATGGACACAAGAGTGTCAGAACTGTGAGCAAAGGAGGAAGGGGGTCTGGTTTGACGGGTCTTCTCAGTTACATAGGCACCATTTTCCTGGGGAATTACATCACCAGGAAGGATAGAAGATATTTATTTTACTATCCATATTTCTAAATTTCTAAATATATTTCTATCAACCTGTTTCTTATCCTATAAGCTCTTGCAGGACTAGCTGTTCTCCTCGGCAACCGAGCTCTGATTGGTCAGCCTGATTTTAATCCAGAAAGTAGTTCAGGCCTTGATTAAAGATTTTACGCAGCGTCACAGTCCGTCAGTTTTGGACTCTGTGTGAAGGACGACTTTATGTTTACGCACTTGTGTTCTTTTTCCGGCATGAAAAAAGCTTTCAGATTCCCAGGAGACGTCGACAGAGCAAATATCCCACCAAGAACAAGGCGTGTGTTAAATACAAAGGAGCCAAAAGATACTTCTAAGTAACTAAAGGCCTCTGAAATTGGTTAATCAGGAAAGAGCTAAAAAACAAGAGCTAAACAACACGCAGCGTAACTAGGCTGCCCCCCTAAGGTTTCCAGATCTCCCGCACATTATTCCGTTCTGACACCTGGATATCACATGTAATCACATGTACCTGCTACCACTGTTATAAATTCTAAATAAACTAAAGACATGTAGGTTATATATTCTGCATTTGTAAATATATATGCAAGAACCTGACCTCATCTAATTAAAAACCATGCTTCTAAATTCGCTTTTTTTTTCCCATCCTGGACCTTGAACGATTAATCCGTGTGCTCTTTGAAGACATAAAAGACCACATATCTGGGCAATTCATGCAAAATTCAGAAGGGGGAAGGTTTTAGTTGCAACTGTACAGCCTGACGGAGTGAAACAGAAAAAGTAAAGAGAATCTAACGTGATCCTGAAGAAACACCCGGACCATAAACAACTAAATTATTAACTACCCCCAAAAACTGCTTGGTATCTACTCGGGAGAAAGAGAGATCACTCACCAAGTTTGTTTCAGAGGTTTCGCGCAGCACCCACGCAACTCAGCTACATCATGTGTTCAAGCAGTTCCTGACACAGACTCGCAGGGAAAATGTGCCTCCAAAACAGAGAGTGCAAGCTATCGCGCCGCTTTCACCCGACTCTGACGTCGGCGCGGCGCAGCCAGCCTTCACCCTCCCTCAATTTGTAACGCTCCCTTTAATCCCCGGCCTCCCCCACACTGACCTGCATGTCTCGCCAATCCCTTCTTCAACGAGACTTTAGCTTAGATCTAAGCGCTATACACACACAGACACTCACCAGAGTGGTGTGTGCAGACCCGTGGAGCCGCTCGCAGGTGTTTGGACCTGCCATGGTTCTCTCCAAGTAAGTAGAACCAGCCACTGATCTAAGAAAACAAACAGAGAGAGAGAGACAGAGACAGAGAGAGAGAGAGAGAGAGACAGACAGACAGACAGACAGACAGACAGACAGAGAGAGAGACGAAGACAGACAGATAGAGAGAGAGAGAGAGACAGACAGAGAGAGACAGACAGACAGACAGACAGACAGAGAGAGAGACAGAGACAGAGACGAAGACAGAGACAGAGAGAGAGAGAGAGACAGAGACGAAGACAGAGACAGAGAGAGAGAGAGAGACAGAGACGAAGACAGACAGACAGACAGAGAAAGAGGGAGAGAGGGAGAGACAGAGAGAAAGAGAGAGAGAGAGAGAGAGAGAGAGAGAGAGAGAGAGAGAGAGAGAGAGAGAGAGAGAGAG
>JAUZST010002253.1:0-18221 GCA_034779995.1 Parotocinclus haroldoi | reverse complement strand
TACACACACTATACACATACATATATACACACATACACACACACACACACACACACACACACACACACACACACACACACACACAGGTACATACACATATATAAGTATGAAGTTCTGTTTTTCTGTTGTATGAAATACATTACATTATACATAATCATGCAATAAAATTATAATTAATCATTTAAAAATCATACAATGTGATTTTCTGGAATGCTTTTTAGATTCTGTCTCTCACAGTGGAAGTGCATCTTACAATAAAAACTACAGACCCCTCCATTTTTTGTGTGTGGGAAAAATTGGCAGTGTACAACAAATACTTATTTGCCCCACTGTATACAAAACCGAGGTGCGTGTGCAGAAGAGCAATACTGCACGTGACCCGCTCGTCTAGAGGTCTATCAACATGGACTCAACATTAACAGCCATTTCTTTTGTTTGTGTCCCATCTTTCTTTAATCGTTGTTTTCCTTTGACATTGAAGTCACGTCCTCTTGTGGCCACATTCACCCATTCAACACAAATAACAAAAAAGATCAGATTTGGGCTACTTTGACCTAAAGTGTAAACGAGGCCTAAGGGTACATTTTACACATATTCCTTTTCCTCTTGCTGTGTTTAGTATGCATAACGTAGGATGTTTAGAGTACACTGACAAATATCGTCCAAGTCTATCTAAAAATAATGTAGCCAACATGATGTACGTTTTCCGGCAACAGAGTCAACAGGCAACCATGACTGGATCAGGAAAAGAGGTCTGCGACTCATGACAGAACAAAGTGCAGATATACAGCATGATTTTAATCATTGTTAGTCTTTTAGGACGTAGCACAAAAAGCACAATCAATCTCTACTCCGAAATGCCATTACTGTGCTCGGTTGCTATTACCCTCTCCTGTTTCCCCTCTGAGTTGTCAGGTCAGAATTACAGCTGGTTTCACTCCCTTATACTACTTTGATAAATAACTGACTGTTATCCAAGACTGAGCAAAGGAAAAAAAAAGCTCTTACATCTAGGGGAGCATCGCTGGGAAGGACCAAAAACAAGCCTTTTTTCTTGTACATGGCTTTAGTAATCAGTTTGAAAGTGAAATATGTGACAGAAGCATAGAGACACATTACACGTTTCTTAAAAAGGACTATATATAGTGACATTAAACAGCTTTATAGATCCTTCCTTCCATCCCGGTTCCTTCATCCCTCTCTGGCAAAGACATGTGTATAGCCCAGAGCATCCTCCTCCACCATTATTGCCCTGGACAGCTTTTATCTTGCCCATAAATCTATTCCAGCAGTGCTTTCCCATAAAGAGGAAACCAGTGAATATCAGCCTGTCCTTACAACACACAGAGGCGGCAATGATAGTTAAAGGCAATCTTGCACAGGCTAATAGCAAATCAACTCATTCATCTGAACTGAAACCTGGTGGGAATGATTACTAAGGATCTCATCAACTTTAACTGGTCATTAAGACGTAATTGAAAGGCAACTAGCTGCCTGTTGAGCACAAGCTGTTTAAAAGGCATTGAACTAGCAGCAAGGTGAAACTTAATTGGATGTTTCTTTAAAAAACCTTGGAGGTACATCGCTAAATAAATGCGCCACAGCCGCATTCAGGCTCCAATATTTGGAATACTTTTAATAATTAGAAACCTGAGTGTCAAACAGGTTAAACTGAAAATAAACAAACTATTTAAAGCTGTATAATAACGGCGGTGCTATTACATTGTAGCTAGGACTACAATTACTTAATAGTACTGTGCAAAATTATTAATTACATATACCATCGTTTAGCACTGGTATAATAACCACATATAATTATTGATCAACTGATTATTGATATTGACAAAATATAGGAAATTTGAACGTAGTATTATAAAAATGAAAACAATCAGGAAAAAAACTGCTTCTTTAGGCTACAGGGGTAAATTTAGGGTACTTTACCTACCCTTACACTTGTGCAATAACATCTGGCAGCTTCATCAGGATGCCAAGTTGACCCATCTGCAGTGCAAAGAGAAGGGTAGCAGCCAAGAAAGCACTTTTAGGAAGGGGAACAGCGTGAAAAGGCGACGATAAGAAATCTAACAAGGATTGGAATGAAGATCAATCCATCAGCGATCAGAAGATCCAAATGACAAGATCCAATCTGCTTAATATGTGGTCGTTATACCACTGTGAACTCTAATAGTGGCCTAAGACTTTTTAACAAGCAGGTAAGAAATGGCATTAGAGGCTATAGATAAAATAACTCTACAAAATATTTAAAGCTTTATAATAAAGAGTAGTGTCGCAGATCAAAGAATGTACTGTTCAGTCCCACAACTTGTTCTCATACATTTCATTATGGACTCCAAAGACACATGGGGACGAGATGGCGTTTTGGTCCTAATAACCGGCTGATCCGATTAAACGAACATGCCCTATGTTACAAGACGGGATGTGCTGTAAAAAATATTAAATGTTTATTAATCCTTTATTGTGCGATTTACGCGTTTAGCGAACGTACAAACAAGAACTACTGTTGCTTACCAAATTTGTTCATTGAAAAATACATTTGCAAACAAGTTTTTCGAAAGTGAACAAGTGAATAAAATGATATATGGTGTACAAAGTAACGCTTTATACCTGGAGCTGCCATTAAAATGTTCCCAGCCTGTGATATCTGGATTTTTCCACAGATTTCCAAAAATGTCCAGTATTATCATACGACGTAGTGACTCTTATTAAGCCTCCGTTTGTAGATTTGCAAGCTAGAACCTTACAACACAGTGTGCCTGTGAAACCCAGGGTTGTGTACTCACATGGCACCACAGAGTTGGGTGAAAAACTAAATTTCTTAAAAAAGGAGGGAGAAAAACAGGACATGGTTGATCCAGGCAGAGATAAAAATCACAGAAGCACATGCAACAGAGGAAATTACATGAGGACGCCATGTAATCTAATCCACATATGGCTCAAAGTCACGCCGCAAAGCAGATCTTTCCAGATCCATCAGGGTCCTAAGTTCAGGTACAAATAGTGCCAACTGATTGGTTTTCGAGCTGGTTCAAAAAGGGAACCAGACCTCCAACCTTACTGATCCTCCACCATGCTAAACAGTAGGGATTAGGTTCTTCTTTGTATAACCATGCACCTTGGACTAGACCTTCCTTGTGGTTGCTACCTTGTGGTCTATAGGCTCTGGTTTCAGTCAAAACTTGAAGTAATTTAAAGAAGACCAATATGTTTTTTATTTGTTGATAGATTACGGAAAAATATACTTGCCGATACAGTTTATTTGACATTTCTAAGACAGCCCTGTTTGGAATAAACTGCAAATCAGCTCCCACCAGTCTTCACTTGACTAGAATTCTCTAGATTTTTTTTGTAAATAAAAGTGCTTGCAACCATTCCCCTTTAGAACATCACAAAAAGGTGCTGGAAACAATTCTTAGGTGACTGTGGATCCAATTGAGCACAGTAAACTGAGCACTGTCATTTTCAACGAGCAGTTTGAGATTAATTGAGTTTGGGATTGGTGCATAGAAGATGATACAGTGTGATCATAAAGGGATGAACATGGGCAGCAACAATACTCAGGGAAGCTGTTGCATTAAACCCTGCTCAGGTGGTATTACGGGACCTAAAGTGCCTTAAACTGTCGATACAAGGCAAGATGGATCCGTGATGTTCACGCCAAATTCTGAAGCTACCAGGCAATGATTTTCTCATCATCTTTAGCTCAGTTTTTTTTATAGCCTCGGCTATCTATATGTAGAGCAACAAAAAGAGTTATTTGTCATGAGGATGATGTTGAATTTCCAGTGACCAGTATGAGAGCGTGCAAAAGCAATAACACCAAATTTAACATAACTGCTCCCCATTCACATCTGAGACCCTGTAACGAATCGCATGATACCGGGGAGGAAAAAATGGGGGTGTACTCACTTTTGTTGCCAGTCGTTTAGACATTAATGGCTGTGTTGCTATTTTGAAAGCACAGCAAATTTACACTGTTATACAAGCTGTAGACTGACTTCTTTATATTGTATCAAAATGTCCCATTCTTAGTGTTGTCCCATTAAAAGACGTAATAAAAACAAAAATGTGAGAGGTGTACTATGCATCACGTTCCTGCCATGTGAACGGCTGCTTAGAGCCTCGCGTTCAACAAGGGTTACCTACTGAAGTGGCCAGTGAGTGTATTATGTGGGATACAAAAATCTGATTTCAGCCTGAATAAAGACATTATTAAGTATTAAGTGTAAATATCTGTGATTAAATCATATTAGGATCCAACCCAGATAATCCATTATTAAATCATATGATTTACTGTACTCTTGTCAGGTTTATAATAACCAAACATAAACCTATTCACTTAAAAATAAACCTTTCACCTGCTCTCCTACTCAATTTTAATCACAGAGATCGAGACAGGAATGAAGTATAAACACAAACCCACTCCTCTCCTGTGCTCAGGGTTGCATTACACAAACAACGAGGTATAGGATTTAAAATCCATTCCAACGGTTGCCTCATTCAGGAGAGGTCGGGAGCAATTATTTGCCCTGGGATACAACGTACAAACGTGTGCGCTGCTGACGGGACGACAGGGGGCCCTAAAGGCTCTTCGAAAACATGGCTGCTAAAGCGTGATGTATGCTCTGTCGACAGGTGGTAAGGAATGCGTCTCACAACCAAAGGAACATGACCTCCTCAAATCCATTGTGTCTATTATGTATTAGAGAATGGCTGAGCGTACGCACTGAGCTCCTTCACGTTACTGTAATTCCAAAACGACCCAAGCAGCTGGTCAGTGAGGCTTTCTCACATCTCGGTAGACCGATTCAGTAATTCAATGCTCAGCTTTTCAGCTGACAGCTCGCCCTGTGAAACTGCAGACAATGGTAAAAGTTTTCCCACACCTACCGCTGACACCATCTATCAGGATGTAGAGATTACTACATAACACCAGCACACCAAATTTAACCGTCTTTAATTGCTATACGGTAACTCAGTTAATGATGGTTATGAATATATATCTATGCACTCGCCGACCACATTATTAGGTACATGTTCAACTGTTCGAATGTAAATATCTTATAATTAGGGATGTAAAGATGCGAAAAATGTCACGTGACATGCAGCGTAGAGACTGCCCATGCTGCAGGATTGCTGTTTATAATGCTATCTGATGCAACTACATTTCTGGAACTCCTAATTTATTTTAATTGCAGAAGACTAAGGAATCTTTTTGTCAATTTTTTATACTACAAAAGAGCACATTATGATTATTTTAGTTTTATTCACAACGTTAAACCTCTGTTGCTAGTGTGTGGATTCATTCATTCACTCATTCGTTCTCTTCCGCTTAATCCACACGAGCCGGTACCCACCCAGCAACTGCAAGGGCAGTTACAACCCCAGATGGGAAGCTAATGCATCATAGGGCACAAACAGGGTCATGCACACGGTCACACACCAAGGGCCACTTTGGAGACACCAATTAACCTAAAATGCATGTCTTTGGACTGCGGGAGGAAACCGGACAACTAAGAGTAAGCCCACACAGACACAGGGAGGGCATGCAGACTCCACATAGGAAAGACCCAGGCCGCTCCACCCTGGGATTGAACCCGGGACCTTCTTGCTGTGATGCAGTGGTGCTACCCACCGAGCTGCTCCTGTTTCTAGTCATTTCTCGTAACTGCAGTAGACTAAGGAATCTTTTTTTCTCCAAATGTTTACACTAAAAAAGATTTACACTAAAAACATTAGTTAATTAGTTAAGTAATAGTTATTCTTCAGAGATAAAAAAGGAAAGTTCTCACTTGGTTATTTAAGATATGGAGAAGCTACAATAAAGGATTTTATTAAATTCTCATTTCTTTTAATTGCATTGGACTATCATTTTGTTTACATTTATTTACTTACATTTATTTTGTTTAAAAGTGTATTCAAGAGAATGAATGAAAAAAATTTAATTGTGAACTCAGCATTATGAATCAAATCGAATCCTGAGCAGAGTGCATCATTACACGTTTTCACTGCCGTACCTCTGTGGGAATTTAGACAACAAACAACGCATCAAAAATGACTAGTCTACAAGTGTGCACACTTTAATGTCCGCACTGCGCTCTGTGAGAAACAGGACATTGACCAGACATGGTGACGTAGTAGTTTAGAGACATAGTCTTGTGCTTACTGGACTAAGGACCTGTACTGAAATTCCAACATTTTACATTTGAAAACCATTTTTAAACAGTACTGTACACCTTCACTAGCACACATATATATATATATATATATATTCATGGCTGCAAATTCACTTTAGTCTTCTTGTTTTGGGTTTTTGGTAGGTTAGAATATTTTACTTTCTGTTTCCTGAAGATATAAAGCCTGCTTAAAAGTAATTATGAGCTCATGGATTAATAAAATACTATACTAGTACCTATACTATACCCATACTAGTCACTGTTTTTATGTTGGGCCTTGACAGTGAAGAGTTTTAAGTTGGTTGTAACTTAAATATGTAGTCAGCCTTCCAAAACCAAAGGTGCTACATGTCATATATTGACATCACTTCAGAGTTGGCATTACGCCAGTTTTTGCCATTGATCAAATCACACACTTTTTTTGAAATACTGTGTTAAAAATGTAGTTGGAAAATAGATAATCCAAATGTTTTTGGTTACGATCTGATTCCAGTGCACAATTGCAGATATCGATATGAATATTAATACAAGAGCTTTTTTTTTACTTTAATATTATGATTGTTAGTACTTTGTTTAAATTTACAAGATTAAGTCTTGCTTTTCAGCATTTTCACACATATGGCTTAAACAGCTAATACTATTTGCTCGCTCAGTTCCACACTGAATTTACCGTGTTCATGGTTCATAGATCTGCCCTGTCTGTCTGATATCCGTTGAGTAACGTCAATTTTGGACGTTAATTTTTCTTTTCGGACCATTCTCTGCGAACCCTAGAGATGGTGCTATGTGAAAATCCCAGCAGATCAGAAGGTTCTGAATCAGATCAGCTAGTCTACAACCTACAACCATGCCGTGTCCTCAAAGTCACTTAAGTCACCTTTCCTCCCTGTTCTGATACTTTCTTCAGCGGGTTGTCTACATACCTACATGCATCACGTTTCTGCCGTGTGAAAGTTTTGTTACACTTTAAATACTTTGGAGAACTGGTACATACACACATATACATGATACGTAATGATATACAAATATGAAAAGATTTCTATTTTATGTGGGGCAAAAAAAAAAATAAAAATCATAAGAACCACATGGGACCAGATCTTGACCAGTGTAGCAGAAATGGAAGTGCATGACAAAGAACCTGGTTTGTCTGTCAGAGTTTATATTTTAGATCCACAATACATGATGTACTGCAGGTACTCCCAATATTTCATTTTCAATGCATCATTCTGTGGATGTGCTGAGATTGAATTTTTCAGCCTATTATGATAACGCATTTTTTTTTTCACGGTATTGTGGCCGATACCAATGATAAAATCAGATAATTTATCCTTTCTACATTTAAAAAAAAACCTGTTCACATTATAATCCGTATATGTATATTTAACCCTGAATCAGTAAATCAGATGATTACTATAAACCTAAGGTGCAGTTCATTAAAAGGGGAAATGATTCCATTACATTTTATATTGTAACTGTTCTTCATAAGGTTAAGTATCGTTTTTTAGCCTTGAAACATCACAGGCAGCAACAAGAACAATTGTGTATAAATAATTATTCCCAATGTGTATAATTAAAATCATGACTGAAAATCTCCAAGAAATAACAGAGCTGCATGCATAACTAAAGAGAATACAAAGAAATGTTCATATGCAAATATATAATAAATATGGGTTGTATTATCGGCTAAATTTTTAATATCAGACCGATGAGAATTGAAAAAATCTGCAAATAATATAATTGGCCACCGATATATTGTGCATCGCTACATTGCTCAACTACTGTAGGTTAATGTAAAAGTTTTATATTTATCTTAAGGCACACTATTTCTACACACACAGACACACAAACGCACACACAGGGGCAAAAAAAAGGATTTAGTCAGCCACTGATTGTGCAAGTTCTCGCACTTAAAAAGATGAGAAAGGTCAGTAATTTTCATCATAGGTACACCAATTATGAGACAAAATCAGAAAAAAAAAAAAAAAAACAGGAAATCGCATTGTAGGATTTTTTAAATAATTATTTGTAAAGTATGGTGGAAAATAAGTATTTGCTCGATAACAAAAGTTAAAAAAAAAAAGAACTTAATACTTTGTAAAATGACGTTTGTTGGCAATGACAGAGTTCAGCCACGTTCCTTTTTCAATGCTCTCACTGATGGAAGGAGGTTTTGGCTTAAAATCTCACGATACACGGCCCCGTTCATTCTTCCCTTAACATGGATCAGCCATCCTGTCCCCTTTGCAGAAAAACAGCCCCAAAGCATGATGTTCCCCATCCCCGTGCTTCACAGTAAGTATGGTGTTCTTGAGATGCAGCTCAGCATTTTTCTGCTCAGCATTCTCATGATCATTTTGACCTCACAGGATGAGATCCCTTGAGCAACGGAGATTATCAATGGTCTTGTATGTCTTCCATTTTCTCACAGTTGATTTATTCACACCAAACCTGCTTGCCTATTGTACATTCACTCTTCCCAGCCTGGTGCAGGTCTACAATTTTCTTCCTGGTGTCAACGAGGTCAAACAGGTGCCATGAATACAGGTAACGAGTGGAGGACAGAAGAGTTTCTTAAAGAACAGTTAAAGTTACAGGTCTGTGACAGCCAGAGATCTTGCTTGTTTGTGGGCGACCAAATACTATCTCCACCATAACTTTCAATTCTTGTATAATCATGCAATGTGATTTCCTGGATAGTTGAAATTATAGACCTCCCATCTTTCTAAGTAGTAGAACTTGCAAAATCAGTGGCTTACTAAATACTTTTTGGCCCCACTGTATGCATGTAGGTGTAGGTATATATACATATTAGTATACTACATGTTTCACAACAGTAAATCATTGGTTCACAATAAATTCATCGTCTGCAAATACTTTTCTACAATTTATTTATGTATACGTTTCATCTGAAACTTATAAATATCATCATGGCAAATCTTAAATAGCAATATAATTGTACTATTTCACTTATTGCTATTTAAGATGAGCCATGATAATATTTATGCTATATATGTACACACACACACACACACACACACACACACACACTTACTTTAATTATCACCAGTTCAAATCTTTCTGACAGGCAAACATAACATATCTCTGCCCTCAACATAGCTATGGAACATGCTAGGTCTTGTGGCAGATCTCTGAAAAACAGAAATAATACAGTAATTCAGAAATTATGCAACTGAAACACACTACTAACTTCACTTCCTCGTATAGAAACACTCCAGTCATTGTCTCCTCTATATCACAGGGATCTGAGGTCTCACTCACATCAGGTCCTGTTTGGGTGTTGGATTATTCTCAACACCGCAGTAACATTGGCGTGGCGGTGTTTTAGTTTGTGTTGTGCTGCTGTGAGTGGATTAGACATAGCAGTGCTGCTGGAGTATTAAACACATAGGTGTCACTGCTGCACTGAAAATAGTTCACCAAACAGACATGTTAAGCCAACAGCATCCTGTGAGCACTAACTAATCATCTGCAAGGTGGAGCAATATTGGTAGATGTGTGTAAAAGATGAACAGTGAGTGAACAGTGTTTCCAAAAAAAAAAAAAAAACTCCAGCAGCACTGTTGTGAGTACAGCTCAACACACACTAACACCACCAACACAACATCAGTGTTACTGCAGTGCTGAGAATTACAAATACTACCAACCACCACCAACCAAATACTTCCATGATCTGAGCTGGTCCTGACCATTAGACAACAGAGTAATGAGGACTAAAAGTATGTAGAGAAACAGATGGACTACAGACTGTAATTGTCAAACTACACAGTGCTTCTTTATGGTAAGTATAACACAGGCCAAGTGAGCACTGATCTATGGCAACATTTCAAATATTAAAGATATTAAAGCAGTTCTACCTTAAGTTATCAACTGCACCCTGTCCAGCATAATTATCCATAATTAAATGGAAGCTAAATAAGATTATTTAGTTTCTTGACAAAGTGGTGATGATATTTATTCCCCACACCCACATGGCCACACTCAAATATCTACTGCATTAGGGTGACATAACAGCCTGCACTAGTTAGCACATATGGTCGTGTCCTAAAGAACAGCTGGAACGCTGACCCCGCGCAAACGTCCTCTGCATGTCCATGTGTTGACCCACCCCACAACATAATTCCAGCCTGTTAACCCTCTCAAGCATGTGAAATGCAATGCAATGCAATATTAACACAACACGTCAGGTGAAATAAATACACAAGCATAACGCGTCAGGTCTATTCCCTTTAATCCCTTTCCCCGAAATACTGACCATAAGCGGAGACTACAGGTTTGTTCGCTCGCTCGCTCGCTGCCTTCCTCGAATTTCACACCTTCTGTGCTGAAGTTTTTCTCTCCCAAGTCTCAAGAGGCAGAGGTAGATGCGGAGGCAGTGAGCAAAGACTTGTATGATTTTTTTTTCCTCTTTTCTTTCTTTTTCTCTCTTCAGATGAATCCACTGTCCATCTTTCACCCCCCTCTGCAGGATATAAAATATCAGACACAGCAAGGCAGCCGCAACGAGAACCACGCTTGGGAAAAAAAAAAAAAGGTCTACAGGAGAAGTTCGCCTTCCTCTGGTTCGAATTTAGAGGCTGGGTTTCAGGGAAGGCAAGCAAGCCTCAGCAAGCACACTCTGAAAGAAGTGAAAGGCACACTTATATGCAACAGACTTCCTTTTCCAGCCTCTGATTCCCACCTCCCCTTTGCCTCTGTCCCTCCCTGCCTGTCTTCTACATGCCTCCCACCCCATACCAAGTCTGTCTATAGTTAGTCTGTAATCCAGTAGTGGGGAAGCCTCAGAGTCGTAAACCATTTTATCAACTTGCTTCAACTACGGAAACAATGAATATACGAGAGAAAATAAATGACTGTCATTCACCTCTCACCATGAGAAGTGAACAAGCGTCTCGGGAATGATGCTTTAATGCAACGACACCATTGCCAGATCGCTGGGCATAATTAAAAAGTGCAGTCCGCAGGTCTGCTGAAACTACAATCGTCAAAAGATAAACATACATTTGGTGAACGTGACTGGCTTAAATTGACCATTAAATGTTTAAAGTTCCAACATTATCAAAGCTTACTGTGCTGCTCACAAAAATTAGGGGATATTTAAATTTAAATTAAATATCCCATAATAAAATATCCCCTCATTTGTGTGTGTACTTTATTGACAATTTTCTATTATCTTTTATTATCCAAAGGAAAAGGGACCCACCCTAAGCAAATGACCTAATTAGTACAAATATAGTAATTACTTATATTACTTCTGCGTATTTAAATAGACAGACGCTAAATCAATATTATAGGAGAACATGTTTTAAGATAAATACAATAATTATAATATAATATACAAAAATGAGCATGTTTAAGGTGGTAGTAATGCAGGCACCTGCAGATGGATGAGTGGGCTGAACCACATTTTCGATCAATTTTGCAATGTTTTTTTTTAAGTGTGGTATTTTTTACAGAGCTGTATTAATAAAAATCAAATACGATTAGACAAAAACCAATAGCAATCACTTAGAACAAGCTGGATTCTGTTTTTTTTTTCCTTCAGTCATCTATCTGCATATTGTTTACATCTGAGAAATTGTATTGTTCGAAAAATCGTCCTGCCTTTACAGAGATGGTGAACTATTTACAGAAGTCACATAAAATGCCTGTTCTAGGCCATATTTACAGGCACCCCCTGATTTGATGGGAATACATTCCAACAAATCTGTCGCAAGTTAAATTTATCGTAAACTTTGGAGTTGAATATATACTGTATACATCATAGCATAGGCTATATTAAACATGGTTATAGCATTTCAGTGACACGAGGTTACATCAAGACTAGTCATACACTCAAGTCAACGCCATTTTAGCATATTGTTCCCACTGTAGGAGGAAGCCTGAGTACCCGGAGTAAACCCATGCAGACTCGGGGAGGACATGCAGACTCCACACAGAAAGGATCCAGACAGAAAGAATCCTGGGATCGAACCCAGGACCTTCTTGCTGTGAAGTGGTGGTGCTACCCACTGAACCCACTGAACTAAAGTTAGGTCAAAATTATTAACTTAAAGCCTATTGCCTAATACATTTAATAAATCATGTAATCTATTGCAAAATGTATTGTGAAAAATGTACTTGCAAAGTGATTATTGCACAAGCACAGTTTGTCCTCACTACATTTCATTTTACAACACTCTTCACACCCGCCACCTCAGTCACTACGTCACGCACTGCCAACTTCCTCATCAGAGCAAGGAAGAGCGTTGTATTGCGAATTGCGTGCCCAGGAAAATTCTAAATTCAGAGTGCAGCTTTTTTTTATGTATTATCAGATTCCCATTGTAAAGTCGAAAAACGGTAAGATGGGCCACCAGAAAACATTGTATCCTTGGCAATGTAATACGGCACTGATGTCCTTTAAACGCTATTGTCATTGTTGTTTCTGGCTGCTAATCAGTTGCAGGTCATTACTGTATACTCGTTGGGGTTTTTCTCTTTCAAGGTTGGTGTATTACCACCAAACTGGATCTTGGTTTTGTAAACATCTGTTTGTGCAGAATCTGTTGTATAAAACTGATTACATTTTGCAATCACCAACTCATGCTACTGCACCAGCCCACACACCAGCGCACTTATTGGTTTATTATTGTCTGTCAGTACTGAAAGTAGGAAGTAGCACTAGAGTTTCAGTTAAGGCATTTTAAATCAATCTAAAATCATCACAGGGCCCACCAACCAAGCTTTTGCTGCCTAAGAATTATGTGGAGACCACTAAAAAGTGGAACACCTTGCCTAAACTGAGCAATCTCTCCAAACTATTAGACTGAGCCAGAAGGATATTGATCAATGGAGCTGCCAGAGGCCAAGTAGCTACTTTGAACCGCTAACAAGGCTTTATGGCTGTTATTGGTTGGATCTGGTGGAGAAACAGGACTGATTCATGTTGGCCCCAACTCACCATTGATTTACTGCCAACATCTTGGTGCCAGATACCACAGAACACCTAGAGGTCTTGTGGAGTCCATGCCTCAACAGGTCAGAGCCTTGGTGGCAAAAGGGGGGGACCTACACAATATTAGGCAGGTGGTTTAAGGTTGAGGCAGAGCAGCGTATTCAAGTTTTCTACCCTAGACACGACTTATTGTATCATAACCATAAATTCAGACAAAGTAATAAGCATTGGGGTTTTTTTGTTAAAAACATGCAAACCTAAAACATAAAACTGCACTTCAGATTTAAGATTTAGGCTCAGTGCACAGTAGGCTGCCTATGTTTAGGTTCCACTAAAATATAGTATTTACTGTGTACAAATTAACCATATCAAAGGTTACTGTGGCTACTAAGGCTACTGTGCTATTTAGGGTGATAAACTTAAGGGTGTTTTAAAGATTATTCACATAAACAGGGGACAAAAATTATTTAGTGAGCCACTTATTGTGAAAGTTCTTCTACTTAGAAAGATGAGAGGTCAGTATTTTCATCATAGGTACACAAACTATGAGAGACAAAATGAGGAAAAAAAATCCAGGAAATCAAATGGTAGGATTTTTATTTATTTGTAAATTATGGTGAAAAATAAGTATTTGGTCACCCACCAACATGCAAGATTTCTGGCCCTCATAGATCCTGAAAGAAGGTCTTCTGTACTCCACTCGTTACATGTATTAATGGCACCTGTTTGACCTTGTTATCTGTATTTTTAAAAAAAAGACACCTATCCACAGCCTCAAACAGTCAAACTCCAAACACAACCATGGCCAAGACCAAAAAGCTGTCAAAGGAATCCAGGAAGAAAATTGTAGACCTGCACCAGGCTGGGATGAGTGAATCTACAATAGGCAAGCAGGTTGGTGTGAATAAATCAACTGTGGGAGCAATTGTAAGAAAATGGAAGGCATAAAGACTATTGGTAATCTCCCTCGATCTGGGGACACACGCAAGATCTCATCCTTTGGGGTCAAAATGATCATGAGAACGGTGAGCAAAAATCCCGGAACTACATGGAGGGACCTGATGAATGACCTGCAAAGAGCTGGGACCAAAGTAGCAAAGGCTACCTCAGTAACACTACGCTGAGAGGGACTCAAATCCTGCAGTGCCAGACGTGCCCCCTTGCTTAAGCCAGTACATGTCCAGGCCCGCCTGAAGTTTGCCAGAGAGCATATGGATGATCCAGAAGAGGACCGGGAGAATATCATCATCATCATCAATAGCTTTTTGTTAAAAACTCAACAGGTCGTTTCTGGAGGAAGAAAAATGCTGAGCTGCATCTCAAGAACACCATACTTACTGTGAAGCACGGGGGTGGGGAACATGCAAAGGGGACAGGATGACTGATCCTTGTTAAGGGAAAAATGAACGGGGCCATGTATCGTGAGATTTTTAAGCCAAAACCTCCTTCCATCAGTGAGAGCGTTGAAAAAGGAACGTGGCTGGGTCTTCCAGTATGACAGTGACAGTTCGGCAACGAAGGAGTGGCTCCGTAAAAAGCTTTTCAAGATCCTGGAGTGACCTAGCCAATCTCCAGACCTCAACCCCACAGAAAATTTGTGGAAGAGTCCGTGTTGCCCAGCGACAGCCCCAAAATATCACTGCTCTGCTGCATGAAGGAATGGGCCAGAATAGCAGCTAATTAAGTTGAACTTTTGTTATTGAAAAAAAATACTTATTTTTCACCATAATTTACTAATAAAATCCTACAATGCGATTTCCTGGATTTTATTTCTTATTTTGTCTCTCATAGCTAAAGTGTACCTATGATGAAAATTACAGACCTCTCTTATCTTTTTAAGTAGGAGAACTCAGTGGATCAGTGGCTGACTAAATAGTTTTTGACCCCATTGTATTCACTATACAGTCAAAGCTTGGAGAAAATCAAAATGTCATGCAGAAACATGGGTAATACTACAGTTGCTTCTATAAGCATATCTATAATCAATATCTTTGACTAGATAGGACTTCAGATGTTGTGCAGTCCCTACATTTCTAAGCTTACAGCCTGGTGCTTTTCAAACCAGAATACGTCTAATGTGCCACGCTCCAGATATTTGACACCAACGTTCCACTTTGAACGGGGGCACTTTTTCCAGTGCAGTCATCTGTTATTAACCAATTATTAGGATAGAAGACCCAGGGAAACCCAGAGAGTAGTAGGTTTACAGCTATCATTATGGTTTTCAGTGACATGGTAATTTTCAGATTTTTCTGTATTAACTGAATGGACAGATGTTCAGAGCACTGCAACAGTTAAACCCTGTTATCCATATACAAACCGATCACGGACTTCTTCGAACCCTTTCGCTTTTTCACATTTTACTATTTTGCTGTCATTTTGTTTATATTTGCCTAATATATTTAAAAAGTTTTAATATATTCAATTTTGCTATCACACTTAAAATGTAGCTTTTAAAAATGTTTGGGATTTTACACACTGACTGTGTGGACATTTTTAAAGACACACATCTGTCTATTTGAGGTCTTGCAGCTAACAATGCTTATCGGAACACAAACCAAAGCATGAAGAGGAAAGGTCTGCCTGGAGCTCAGAGACAGGATTGGGTGGAGGTACAGATCTGAAGAAAGTTACAAAACCTTCTTCTGTACATAAAATTACCAAGCACACAGTAGCCTACATAATAGGCAGGATTCTTCCTAGCGCTAGATGCTCCACCAAACTAAGTAATCAGCTGAGAAGAACCTTGAGAAGTAAGACCAGTCACTCTGGCTGAACTGATATTGTGTGTGATGGGAGAAACTTTCAGAAGGTCAACCATCACTGCACCACTCCACTAATCTGGGCTTCATAGCAGACTGGCCAGACCAGCGTTTCAAAAAGCAACTATAGAATTCTCTGTGAAACACAAGATTCTCTGATCTGATGAAACAAAGATTTATTGTTTTGGCCTCAATTCTAAGCCTCGTGTCTAAAGGAAACCAGACACGGCTCATAATTTGTCCTATTGTAAGTTCTGGTGATGGCAGCATCATGCTGTAAGGGTGTTTTTCAGCAGCTAGCACAGAGAAAATGGTGAGGGTTGAAAGCTGAATGAAGAAAAGATAATAAGATGTTGTTAATGAAACCCTGATCCAGAGCGATCAGGACCTCAGAGTGAGCTGAACGTTCTGACAACACAGGGGTAGTTTAAAGGTATTATGACATGAGGTCAGACATAAACCCAATTAACACACCACTACCACCACATCATTGTCAGTGCAGCGCTAAGAATAATCCACCATCAGTACCAAGTACCAGATCTGTGCTGGTCCTGTGAGGGTCCTGACCATTAGAGTAAGAGGACTAACAATGTATGTAGAGAAACAGATGGACTACAGCTTGTAATTGTAGTACACTTTGTAGTAACTTTGTAGTAACTACAAAGTGCTTCTATATGGTACGGGGAACTGATCAATTGTAGAGCAAGTGCCAAAACGAGGAGGTGTACCTAATAAATTGATTGGTGAGTGTGTAAGTAACTGTAGAGTAAAACAATATATAATAGTCTATTATTTCTAAGTCGTTTTTTTTCAATGTACCCTTCAATTACCAGCTGGCATTTTAAGATTTATTCGCCTAATATCCCAGGTGCTAAATCTTAGATTAAGTGTTGTAACATATGGTCTTTGATTGGATTCAAAAAGCCTTATTTTTAATTACCAGAAAGTTTTCTCCTTTTGAACCAGTTTTTACATGAATCCCACAGTTTGATGAAGTCATGCACTTCTCTAAGAAGAGGAAGATAAAATACAGCCTTGGGCAACAAACCAATAAGTATTTTAAAGTCATGTTCAGCTAAGATTTATAGAGTCGAACCACTGATTATTTAAATCAATGGTATATTTGGCAAGAACGTATTAAACCCCAGTAGACGGCCAAAGCTGGAGTGTTTTAATCCTTCCCAAACAGCAATAAAAATTTGCACATTGAAAATAGTTATTTATTATATGAAGCTGACAGTTTCATAATCAAGACTTATCAGTATCACTTTCAGGACTTTAACTCAGATTGTAAATATTATGAAGAAAACCCTGTCAAAATGTATTCTTCAGAAACCATAAGAAAGTGACATACCCATACCAAAAAACACATACACAATATTAAAAAGCTATCCAGTAACTCGTTTCACTTTCAAATACATTTGACAGAAATGGCCAAACCCGACCAAGTCCTCCGAGTCCTGACCTATCCTGGTCCTAAGATTTTCTTTACTGACCCACATTTTCAGGGAAAACGTCTGCAATTCAACTCGGGCTGAATTATAAGGGCATCTATTCTTTCTGAAGCATGTACTCTTTCAGCCTGTCACTCTTGCTCCTGCTTGACCTCGGTTTGTCGGTTCACAGCTGCTCATTACTGAAACCGCGGTCAGTGTGCGCAGCCGCTTACGATGCCCCCCAATATCCAGCTCTTGTGATGAGGTACACTGGATAGGTAACTGCTGTAATTTCACAACAATTTTGACTGTGAACTTTCTTTACAGTGCACAGAACAGAAAAGTGAAATTGCTGATGCCACGCTACAGAAAGAATCTTATATGATCCAGACCTATTTTACTAGCTTTGCTGTCTTATCAGCAAACATTAAGGAAGAAATGGAAAACACTAATTTTCACCACAAGCTATTAAAGCCTGACAGAATAAACAAATAAACTATTTAAATAAATTATAGAAAATCTGCTATAGCATTGTGGAAAAGTCTTAGGTCATCATCAGATTTGTTGTTTTAGCAATGGTATAACAACCTTAAATGACTATAATTCCATAGTGCTCTTTCCACCTTCCCTTTTTGTCAAACTGTAGAAGGGTCAACTTTGCATCACAATTATGCTGCCAGATTCATTCATTCATTCATTCATTCATTCATTCTCTTCTGCTTAATCCACACAGGTCAGCCGGTGCCCACCTGGCAACTCTGGGTGCAGGGGCTCTCTCTCACACACACACTCTCTCTCACACACTCTCTCTCACACACACACTCTCTCTCACACACACACTCTCTCTCACACACACACTCTCTCTCACACACAC
>JAUZST010002252.1:0-18224 GCA_034779995.1 Parotocinclus haroldoi | reverse complement strand
GATTTGTTTCGGTACTTTAGGATTTGGTCCGAATAAGCGGCTGGTCCCATTAACCGGTGGTCCAATTAACCGGATTCCACTGTATTTATTTGTATTCTCATTTCAAAAGTAATCTTAACATGTTAAGGTTTGCTCTTCTCATTTAAACGTGTAGTAAGTAAAGCGCTTAACATTGGTTAATGCTAAACTAAAACAGTGATTTAGCAACACCACGTTTCTCTCAGTTGCTACTGGTCATAAGGACTCTATACTGCTGAAATGTTGGCCAAAGAGAAAGTAATCATATTTTCTTAAAAGCTTAAAAATGATTTCATTCCATTCCACATGGTGATCATATCAGCAGAATATGATACTTATTACCAGTAGTAACTGAGAAAAGTTTAATCTTTTTAGGTCATTGTTTTAGTAACATAGTGTTACTCTCCCTGCTAATTCATCATTTGGGCTCAGATACTGCAGTCAGTCGAACAAACTACACTGCTCAATATCATGCTTTAGATGTTCTGCCTTGTTGGAGGTGCAACCTCCTTTACAACAAATCAGCTTTCCACAAATACTGCATTTAGCGTTTTCATGCCTGCTTACAGACATACTTTTGCACTAATCATGCATTTGAAGCATAACATAGTTTAGTCTGTTAATTTCCTTTGCTATACAGCACTGGCCAGAGCTGTGATTTGACAAACGCTTTGTAATCACTTATGTGAGTCATCTATTATGTATATATGTTATTATTACATGCCACAAAATAGTAAACCTGAACAAAGGATCATTTTAATTCTGGTTTTTGGTTCAAGATCTTCATCATTTTGGCTTCAGCCAAGAAACTTTGGTTCGGTTCATCTTTAATTGATATAATCGGTATTATTTTGATTTCAGTCTGGTTGATGAAGCAGCGGAACCTGTATGTATAGGAAACGGAGAGAATCTCCCACAGGTAAGAACTGCGCTATAAAACGTTAATTTCGATTTGCTTGTCCTTAATGTAACTTTTAATTTTGCGTATTTTTGATTTCTCAGGTCTTGAATAGTGACTCCCCATCCCCGCCCCCAGGGTTTTCGAAACCCAGCCTGCCGGTACCAATCAGCGTGGCAGACCTTACAGCTCGCTCGCCGTTTGAGGGTGCTCCTGCTGAGTCTCAGTCCCTCTTTTCGGACAACAGTAACTTTAGGCATCCGAATCCAATCCCCAGCAGCCTGCCCTCCTTCCCCAATTCCCCACAAAGTGGTTCTGACTGGCCCATGACCCCTGAACCGCAGAGCCTCTTTACCTCAGGTATGTTCAGTCCCAACAACAAATTCATCAGAAGTTAAATGTAACATGAACCAAAGAGTCTATACTTTATCATAGCACAGTAACATTAACACTTACATCAACCTAAGTTGGCCTACAACAAAAACACAAAGCTTATTTTATAATAAAGAGTTAAAATCTAATGGAATTAGATTAATGGATTGAAAGTGAAAGGTAATTGCAAAATACATACTCTATTGGTGAATTGCAGCCCGTGCTCTGGAGGATTCAATTTCTTTTAGCCTAAAAGATAGACTCCCTCACCCATTACTTGCTGGGATATTCAGAAACAAAACATGTACTGTGACTTTTGACTCACCGTGTAGTGCATTTTACAGCACTGTAGATGGGAAAATAAAGAAAAGCACAATAAACACAGTGGAGGTCTTCATTGAGCAAGAGCATTCCTGCTTGGTGTTTGGGAAATACTGAAACATCTTGGCTGTTTAGTCAGAACCAGTACAATAAACTCCTCAGATCCCATTGAGAACCTGGTGCTCAATCCCCAAAAAGAGGGTGGACAAACAAATCCTAGAAACTGTGATCAACTTCAACAACTGATTGGGCAGCAATTACCAGGCCTTTAAGGAATACACTTAAGTCTGAATGTCACTGAAGTAACAATACTGTGTGAGGATTTACCGCATTAACTGTATGTCATGTGTTACCTTACACGAGTGGATTTCAGCACTCGACTGGACTGTACACCAGTATATTTGCATAATGATTATGCACACCGTTGGCTAAAACTTGTGAATAAAACACAGTTGGCGCCACATCAGTTCGCTTGCCCACCACTTGCTTGTTGGCTTAAAAACGAATACAAGAAAACGTGCAATGTTTTGTACTGTGCACACTGCATAAATAAAATAACGAATTTCTCTTATCCATTGTAAAATCTGCCATTATGAGCAAATCGAATTGTGAGCCAAGTACAGGTACTCCCCAACTTGTTGAACTTCTCTTCAGGCCATAAATTCCATGTTGGATTTATCGTAAATAAAGGGGATATAAATATGCTTTGTTTATTATAGCACAGCTGTATTAAATACATTTAAACACGACCATTACAACGACTATTCCTTCCTACGTTTCCCAGCGCTCATCGTTCCCACCACATGACTCCCTACGTCCTGCATTAATATTTTACATTAAACTACAGTCGGGCCATGCGACTCCCTACATCATGCACTGCCGACTGCCTCATCAGAAAAATTCATAGGACGGCTTCTGCTGAGTGTGTATTTATGTTCATTATCGGGTTTTCATCGTAAAGCAAGAAGTCACTCAGGTTAGAGGGTGTCAATGTGCACTCTGGCGTGAACTCTCTGTCTGTCTGTTCCAGATACTATCCCCGTGTCCTCATCCACTGATTGGCAGGCAGCCTTCGGGTTCGGCTCCTCAGCTAAGCAGCAACAGCAGGAGGACGACCTGGGCTTCGACCCGTTCGATGTTACGAGGAAAGCGCTGGCTGACCTCATCGAGAAGGAGCTATCGGTGCAGGAAGTGACACCTCGTTCCTCCTCGTACCTCCCAAACGGCCAGCAGTGCCTCCCTCCTCTGCAGCACCGAGGCCTTTACAACTCGTTCAGTCTGCCTACGCACACACATCCCACCCCGGGGCGCCAGCCCTGGATGGGCCTACCCACCCACAACAACCTGGCACATTTAAACCACGTCACACACGGCCATTTCTTAGACGCAAACTGTCCACCTCAACGCCACAACACGGGCCTCGGGGGGATTGCTATATCAGGTACTGCAGGTTTCAGCTGGCTATAAATCACTACCACCTTTTAGAATTCAAAATCTCTTTAGGTTAGACATTGAGCACCTGGGCTAGATACAGCTGTCCAGTTGTTACTCCAATTACGTTTTTTTTTTTTTGTACTTCTTCCCAGTTCTGGGTTTGTTCCAGACATCCAGATGCCCTGCGGTTCATGTTTTACTTCATGTAACCTTTGCTCTTTCTTCCTCAGCAGAAAACAGCAGCTTAGTGGAAAGCATAAATGTAAAAGAGTGGCAGGACGGCTTGAGAGCACTCCTCCCAAACATCAATATCAACTTCGGGGGCATCCCAAACTCCACTTCGTCATCCTCCTCCTCTTCCTCTTCTTCCTCCACATCAAGTATGAATCACATGGGGGCACCAGCAGGAATCTCACACAGCCTGAGTTGGGATGGCACGACAAGCTGGATGGATCCAGCCATTATCACTGGTATTTAACTTCTTATACAAATAACAGTAACCTATGGAAAATCATACCAATGGGTCTGGCGCCCTCTAGTGGCACACTTTCTAAACCTTTCCAAACCTTTTATTTAGCACACCCCTTTTATAGATAAGTATTAGGATAAGGATTTTCGAGGACACAACCCACCCCACCTCCTTTTTTTTCATTTTTTTTTTTTTAAAGAGGAGTTTTTTACTATACCAGTCTGTGTATTATTTGTGCTTTATTTGATAATTGATTTACTTTTCATTTCTGAAAGCTGAATTGTACCTGGCTTATCTCTGGCGACTGAATAACATCGTCCTTCTTCCAAGCTCATAAAACCTATGCAGGATTTCAAGCTTTATTGTATACGTCAGAACATATCCCCATCGTAAATCAGAGACTTCCTGTATCAGTCACATTCAACACGAGTCAAATATCCCAACCACCAACTGTGCAGTGAGAGTGTTGCAATATTCTCATTAACTTTACGTTTTGTTGCAGGTATCCCAGCATCATCCAGTGGCAGTTTAGACTGTGTGCAGGACGAGAACCCACCCCACTGGCTCAAGTCTCTGCAGGCTCTGACTGAAATGGACGGGCCGAGCGTCTCAGCGGCATCTCAGCCTCGTCACTCGGGCCTGCTGGACTCGGCGGCTCGGGTCCCGCTGCACAGAGGCTGGGTGCCATACCACCCTCCTCCATCGCTCTCTTCCAGCCACTTCCACTCCCCTCCTCCAGGCTTCCAAACAGCCTTTAGACCGCCAGCGCAGACGACCACAGACCTCCTACAGAGTGCCGGCATGGAGCGCCATTAGGGACAGAACCTCATCCCTCTTAACTTAACTGTAATGAGCGTGAAGCCGCAAAATACCCTGATCATTCATAACATAAGCTCTTATGCCTCTCCGTCTCCATTTAATCCCCCTTACAACAATGATTTGTCTGTCCGAGACAAAGTTTTTTTTTTTTTTTTTTTTGTCTGCAGTCACCTCATTGCGTGTGGAGGGCCAGTGATCACGAAACGTCGCCTTTGAACTTTGTTACTCAAGAACGGTTCTGGAAAAATTGTCATGGAAGGTTTGAGATAGTTTGTGCGCTCACAATAATAATGGTTAAAGCATCATGTCTCGGTAGTACAGTTCTCATCTTTCCCAGCCTCCCATTCGGATCGAATACTGTGAATGTGTAGGATAGTTAACGATGCACAGTGAGGAAGGCTTGGCGGTTGTTTAAGAGGAGTTTGTGCACTTCTTTGCCTTACAAATCTTGTATTTAGGTTGGTGTGGAGGTTAAAGTTGAACTCGAGACCCTGTTCCACTGACAAGGTGCCATGGTAAGAAGTGACCCACGTTTCTACCCGTTTAGGCACAAGTGAGATTACCTAATCATAATCCAATTGAATCCTCCTCGGAAGATCTTACAGCGCCTCAGTTTGATCTCGACCTCGGACATGGTTTACTCCATGTGCTCCACTTTCCTCTCGCAGTCCAAAGGCATGCATTAGCTTAATTGATTACACTACATTGGCCCAATCGAAGTACTTATGACTAGTTTAAACTTGAGTATCCATGCAAGATTGTGTCTGTCGTAAAATATACTGCTTAAAAAAATTGGGGAAAAGGAAAACAGTGAACAGTGTAGCCATTGATGCTGAAAGCAACATTCAAGTCAACCAAACAGGAACAAACAAAACACGACCTCCCACTGCCAGACGATCCGGTATCACTGATGTACCGTTACTAAAATTTGCAAGTTTGCCCCTTTGCCTTTATTGACCCATAACTTCATTTTCATCAGTAAACATCGACATCAGTAACTGGCACTAAATATTGTCCACAGCCATTGGTACAATCCAGGCAATAAAACCTCTTGTTCTTTTGCTTGTTTATTCCAGTTGGGAAGTCAGTTAACATTAGCAGTTTGCTATGGACGCACCAATCCCAACATGAGCGTCTTCAGACTAAACCACATTTCTTCTGTAAAACAGCACCCTGCTTGTTACATTATCATTGATTATCTTTGTTCACTTTCAATACAGTGTATTGACTCAAAAAACAGCCATTTGGATAACAATCCCTACATTTTAGGCCCATGCTCCTCTATATGGTCATATTACTGAGTTGAATTTACGGTTTGTGGTTGCGCTGTTAATGGAGTGGCGTCACAGTAGCACAGTCATTATCGCTGACGTCTCACGGCTCCAGAGGTCCCAGGTTTAATTCCAGGTCAAGACTGCATCTGTGTGGAGTTTTCACACAGCAGTAACCCAGTGCCACATGCATATGTTAAGTCAGTTAGTCTGTCAGTGTGTCCATGCGTGCATGTGCCCTTGGATTCCCAGGATTGATTGGCATCCTGTCTAGGAGTTGAAATGAAAACGGATAGTTATTGAATTGATTCCTAGGTTTGAGACTCGGGCATTATGTAGTCACGAGTTTGCTTGTAGTCACAACGTGTATGCTGGCGGCCAGGGTGTGCTATCTTGTGTGCCCAGTTGGTATCTCGAATGGGTTGCGGACCAGCAATAGGGAATTGTTCAAGTTTTCTGGAACACCTGACTCTGCAGAATGGTACCTGGCACTGGCACCTTGTGGTGGAAAAGGGTTAACTTCTGACTGCTGTTTCTTACGCAGTTCAAGTGCACAGATGGGTATTAATGGCAGCATATGCACAGAGGCCCCTGAAGGCCCCCAGGCAGCATGTGGGGAGTCCCTGCTGTACCTCTGTATCAGAGGATGGAGCGCTGCCCCATCGATACCTTGGGGTTTGGGTCCTCTCTTACTAGCAAGTGACATACGGAGCATGCAAGATGCCACCATGTGGCACTCGGTCACTCCACTTCTAGTGAGATCTTATTCAAATCTATCCTAAGTGATCCATTTTTGGGTAGCTGATGAATGGCTGAGACATGCTGGTTTTAAGGACAGTTCAGAGTGCAGATAATGGGAGCACAGGTAACGCTGACAGTAACCCGATTTCTGGCTGAATGAGGCAGTGATTATCATTTCCCCTATTCTTTGTGGCCCATACTAAACAGTATTTATCAGACGCATTCATTCGTTTTTCACCACCAATCAATATAGTCCAACCACATGGTTTTTAACATGCTGCTGAGAACACATTTAATACAAAGTTAAGAGCTAAAAAAATTAAAAAGAATTGACTTTTCTTCAGGTCTGAAACAATAAAAATCTAAATAAAACCGATGACACGGTGCCTCTTTTTTTCCCCACCAAGAAATCGTAGTGTAGTAGAAATGACAAATGATGTAGTTAGAGCTTTTATTACCTAATGAACACGTCACCACAGCACATTGTCACTGACAACTCTTCAGTATATATTTAGACTGCCTTAATGTCTCGCCAAGAGAAAAGTCAAATACGTTTGTACGTTTCCGGTCTCAGGTGAATTTGAAGAAACTGCACACGGAAGCAGAACAAGAACAGCTCCATCATGAAGAAGATAGGCCACGTTGAAAGAAACGCGTATATACAAAGTCTGGACGGATGTGCTTTTACGATGCATGTCCCCAGAGCCACACACAGAGTTTTGGCTTGAAAATGAAGCCAGGACGACACTTGCCATTCGTGTACGTCCATGGTCTAGATCCTTGCTCACTCTGCTGGCCTTTAGCACACCATACCGTTCTCCATGCGAGATTTGGGGTAGGGACTGCGGCTCTGTGGCATTGGAGGTTGGATAGAAGGTGCCAGCGTGCAGAAGAAACCAGCAATAAGGGTCAGACCCAAACCACACCAGGCACTGAACATGGACCAGCCGTATCCATGGCTTATGTCGTCCGGCAGGCTGAACAGGTAACGCGGGTAACGGGAGAGTTCAAAGTTGATGCCGGCCACACAGGTGCACAGGGCGATGATACAGAAGGTTCCTGTAATGAAGACCAGAGGATTTAAATCATGAAAGCATGAATGAAATTCATCCTGGAAAGTTGGGAACGTTTGTGTACAGAAGTACTTCGGTTCTTGTCGTTAATTGGCCAAAACCATTACCACAATGCTTATTTCATACTAAAGTGTTGAAAAGTCTTAAAATTTAGTGAGCAAATGGCTCGCTCTTGGTGAACCGTAGCTGCTACTGCTAACTGCAGCCTCTGTTCTGGAGGATTCAGGACAGGTTTTCCCTTTCAGCTGGCTGTCATTACTAACCCTTTAGGAGTATTTGAGACTTATTTGCACTAAGATTACAGTACTGCCACTGTAGAAATAAAAAATAAAAAAACACGATAAACACAGCTGATATCTTCACTGATTCACTATTGTGAATCACGGTGCCGCAGAAATTAGTACAAGTTTAATTATGTGCACCAAGTAACGATCAAACGATGAGAACAAATTTTTTAAACAACTTTTTCTGGTCAAAATGCGTCAAGAACCGAATTCAAAGTTCAGAGGAAGAAAATAGTACCGCTGTGTGGCCAACAGGTGAATCTGACATGACAATAAAATCTAATTATTATCAACAGGAATCGCTAACTATGAATGATCTGATCTGATCTGAAGATGCGTTGTTGGGAGGAAATATTATACTCAAGACAAGCGCACATGAATGCCACTGCAATTCAAAAAAGTCCAACTGGAAACTAATTTGTGTACAGTACTGCACAAAAGCCACCATTAGATTTGTTGTTTTAATAGTTGTATAATGACCATATACAGCATATCTCACATTTCTTAACTATTTTATTTGATATTTTCATGGGACAACACTGAGGATATGACACTTTGGTAGAGTGTTCAACCTATAGCTTGTATAAGAGTGTGATTTTGCTGTGCCCATACAGTGTTTTAACAGGACTGGATTCACTCAGAACAGGCCTCACCATGGTTGACCAAAGAAGTTGCATGAACATGCTCAGCATCATATCCAGAGGTTGGCTTTTGAAAATATAGAAGTGCTACCAGCAATGCTGCAAAGGTTAAAGGGGTGGGGGGGGGTCAGCCTGTCAGTGCTCAGACCGTACAACACACACTGTATCAAACTTGTCTGCATGGCTCTCATCACAGATGCCAGTAGTTGAAGGCAATATTGCTTAGAAGCCTCCTTTCTGATATCAAACTGTGTCATGGGCAGAATCTAAAAACTGTGATCATAATTCAATGTACATCACTACTGGACAGATTCTGAACACTGCAGGTCTACTGACCACTATATGTCTCACCTCCCATAAGGAAGAGCAGGCCAGCCACATAGTGCATGAGTCCCTGATCCCAGCAGCAGCCCAGCAGTCCTACTGTCCAGCCGAACAGGATGATGGAAAGAGCCATGCCCATGAAGGCTGCAGTCATCCGGCGCAGATCTGAGGAACAAGGTTTCCATCAATGTTTTCAGTCATCTGGGTAACTGCAATGTTTAATGCTGAATTCTAGCAGAATGCTTTCAGAAAATCTTCAATCGAATGTATTGTCCTGTAAATTTGTATGATTCAGAGGCGGGACTACGTTTTGATGGACTGTATTGGTCCAAGTGAGATGTCCTGACTCATCCTTAGTCTTTATATGTATATGTTTTATATGTTTATGTATATATGTTTTATTTCAGTTGCAATTCTACAAATGCTCATGGGTTCCATTAGAATTGGTTTGCATTAGTATATTACTACAGAATAAGTGTTGGTCATAAAAACTAGAAAGACTAGAATGCTATTTGTTTTAGCCGCTATAACGTGCCACTCAGCACACACATGTTGAGCTTGAGCAGCGGCTAACTGACACCTATAGACACAGTGATCTACTCTCACTGATCACTATATTATGTCCACATTGTAGTCCATCTGTTTCTCTACATTCTTTGAAAGTTTCCTTTACTCTGTAGTCTAGCGGTCCACAGGACCAGTACAGATAAGGTAGCATTTGGGTGGTGGATCATTTTTAGCACTCAGACACTGACGTGGTGGTGTATTAGAATGTATTTTAATGGTATGATTAGATCAGACACAGTAGTGCTGCTGGAGTGTTCACTAACTGTCCACTCTATCAGATACATCTACCATATTACTCCACCTAGTAAAAGTCCATGACTGTAGCTCATCTGTTACTGCACAGTTTGTGTTATTCATACCCTAATCCTTAAATTAGAGATAGGGGACTGGATGTTTTTGGTTGGTGGACTATTTTCAGTCCATTACTGACATAGAGGGGTTAAAAAAAAACTCCAGCAGCCCTTTTATGTCTGATCCATTCATACCATCACACACAAACACACCACAAGTACATCAATGTCACCGCTGTGCTGAAAGTGATCCACCACCCAAACAGTACCTGATCTGTGCTGGTCCTGTGGGGATCTTGACCATGAAAGAACAAAGTAAACATAGTACATAGAGAAACAGATGGACTACAGTCTGTAAGTGTAGAATGGAGGTTTATGGTAAGTAGAACTGATAAAGTGGACTATGGGTGAAGCAGGGGGGTATAATAATAAATAAAGTGATTGTTGAGTGTATATTCACTGTTTATGTATAGTATCTTAATACTGTTTTTAGTTTTATAAGCAGTGATCTTTCTTATTTGAGCCGGATTTATAGGCATGGAAACTCTGTAGGCAAACACCTCAGTGAGTCTTAATAGATATACAGATTTATAGATTTCTTTGTTCCATCTCCCCAATATGTCTGTTCATCAGACTATCTGTCCTGCCTCTGTGCTGACCTACTAAAAAATCGTTAACAGTTATGTTTCTGGAACAAATTCCAAACTAATATTCATGTTATTGCATGTCATTTTGGGCTGTCCACACACTTTACGTTTGTCTTCCTCAACATACAGTTGATTAAATGAAATGTTTATTAAGGTTTGGTCTAAAGCATATTTACCATAAATACAATACAATAGATCTCACTCACGCAGGGCATGCCAGTCGTCCTGTTGAATAGTCTTGGTTATGTTGTAGGAGAAATCTTTTCGCACTAAATTTGATGAAGCGTAGTAATACTTGATGTAGGAACACCTCTCAATCCTCCCTAAAAATATGGAGAAAGGTTATAATTAATCGTTTGTAGGCACAGGACTTTTCTAACTGCAGCCCACCACAGGACATGCAAGACTCTTGCCATAACCGGGACAAAGCAAAGGAGTCGGTCTTAGTCATAAACAGTATGAGTCAGCTACACAGATGGCTTTTGCTGCGATGCCGTATCTGATCATATGGTCCAAATCCCTATGTGGCATTCAGAAAATGGCCTGTTAGTCTTGTGTGTAAAACCAAATGCTTACCCATTGACAACACTGAGAGCTACAGTATCAGTTCCATCTAGTGTGGAGGAACCATTTGAGGAAACCTTTGAATTTGTGTCTTTAAATGGTAGGTCTTCAACAAGAATCGCTTTGAGCACCAGGGAACTTTCAAGCACTAGTGGTTTACCTTGACTTGATAACCATTAAAACTTTTAGAACTGATGGTGACTCTCTTGTGAGAATGGTTTGGTTTTATTTGTGGTACTGGACCACATATTGGACCAGTTGCCATTTATAAGCATAATCTATTCGGTCAGAAAAGCAGTTGTTAAGCATTAGAGTCAGTGCTTTAGCAATTCCAGCCGATCAGGAATCATTACATCGACTCTTACAAAAAACATTCATTCTAAACTAGTGTTCTATTAATATACTTTCTTTTTTTAAAAAAAAAAAAAGGTAAGCATACCTGGACTACTTTCTGTTTTGCCGTAGCCTAGAAGGTTCTAGACTATGAACCAGAAAGTCCAGAGTTTGACACCCCTCTCTTTGCCAAGCACTCTTGGGTCATTGAGCAAGATCCTTAACTTGTGGTGATTGAACTAATTAAACTGAGATAATCAGCATTAGCCGCTACCTGCGCTTACAAGCCCAGTATTTATAACAGAAGAGAAAATACCGATGCAAATATTTTTGGCATTGCAACGTCCTGCTCTTAACTGGGACTGAGATTAAGAACAGAAAGATACCATTGTCATGTGGACTACTCTGACATGGTTTCTTTTTGTTCGCAGAAACCAGAACATACTGTTATGTTACATTTGTTATTATTGGTTTTAGTTTTATCGGTTGCAAACACGTTGTGATAGCAACAGTATATATCGGCCACAATGAATCCTGCTTTTTACATTTTGGAGAAAAAACATTGAAAAACCACATTGGTGGACCATTGCCCTTAACCCCAAATTGTTTGGAGTGCATGAATTATAAACTGGATAAGGTAGCTGCTAAATAATTAAATGTAAATATGTCTTTTGTCATCCAGCTGAATGTCTGGATCTTCTGCTTCTTCTTCCATCCTGGTTAGATCCTGTTGTCCCCTTCTTTCATGACTTGATGAACTCTTTTATCTTCTTCTGAAACAAGACCTATTTTCTCTAATCGATGTTTACGATCTGGACTCCCAACTAATTCTGGGGACCATAATGAATCTGTCTTTAAGGCAGCGTCTAGGCCCAGGCTGCATCTTGAAGAAGGAAAATACCTGTACATACCGTATTTTTGACACTGCCCATTCTGAATGGTACTGAGGCTCACCTTTCCTGACCAGCTGCTCGATGTCGCGGTCGAAACCGACTCGGTAACATTTGCTCCAAAGGCCCATGCTGGTCGAATTGTAGCGGCGGCTGCACTCGTCTGCAGCGCTCACGCCGAACAGCTCGCGCCTCTCCCGCGCCACGGGCCGGTTCTCGCGCAACGGTAAGCTGTGACTCGGGATGTAAATAAATCCCGGGTCACTCCGGCGGCTGGAGAAAGCGCGACAGCGTTCTTTGTACCTCCGGGCGTCCGTTTCGTACCAGTGATCTGACGATATCGCGACCGTGAGAAAGCACAAGGCGAGCAGAGAAAGCGCGAGTCCTGCGTACAGCAGCCATTTACCCATCGCCATCGCAGCAACAGCAGAAAATCCGCTCAGGCCGCATCAGCATCAGCAGCCCTATACATCCATCACTGCCAAAACAGTCTCCACACGACCGGGGAAGACAATTAGATCATTTGCAATACGGCCTATTAATAAACCACCGACGGTGCGTTCTTATCACATGCAGGCTTGACAGCACGATAATCCGACGAATCAAATCCAACCTCTCTCCCTCAAACCGCATCCACGGTCATGTGGCGAACAGTCTGTACTACACTCATTCAATCAGCAGACTTAAACTATAACAGACTATAAACTCCGTGAATTACACTTTATGATTTGACCACATTGCTTTATGTTGTATACGTACATGCATTAGCCTGTAACATATTAGTTCAACAAAAATTAAATTTTTTAAACAATTAAACGAAACCTTTGCTTGGTGAAAAATTAAAAAACAGACCAAATCAAGCTGAAAATAAAAATAATTTCAGATTATTGTGGTTGCTATCTAGAGAGGCATTAAAAGAAAACTATTGAATGTAATCAAATTATTTCGCTTTGATCAATCAAAGTCCCACACTAGTCCATTTTATTTGGGCTGTGCTATCAGATGAACCAGAACAAGACAAAGGGTTCAACCTCTGGTTCATGAGTTGTGACATCACCTTCTTCATCTATTCTCCGTGTCACTGTTGGCTTTGCTACTGGCAAACCACCATCGTCTGGCACTGGTCTCATGGCTGAAGGCAGATACTGTACATTGATCAGACAGAACTATACGCTGTCATGTTTTGCTCTCGAACTATGATGTAATTGGGATGCATATAGCGCTGAATTCCGAGTACACCTGAGCCAAACTAATAGATTAGTTAATAGTTAACTAATAGAATCTATTTCACAATAAAATAAATGAGTCCAAATCACCAAAGTAGAGCTAATAGGCGTTCTTAAATGCAGTCATGGTGCAGCTTTCTGGCTTAAGCGTTTACTTGTTACAGAGGTAAAAGAAAGTATTGCAGCTGTTGTGATACTGAGAAGACATTCATACTGTATTAACTCTTCCTGAAAACACAATTATATTTATTCTGAAAGATGATGATACAGAGTACAGGGAACTCTTTAAAAACTTCATGGATTGGTGCCAGCAGAACTCCGCTCAGATTAAAGCATGTAAAAAAAAAAGAGCTGGTGATGGACCAAGTCTACTCCACCCAAACCAGTGAACATCCAGGAAATGAACATTGAGTTTGAGACTTCATCTGCTAAGGAGGCTGGAGTCTTTTAGAATACAAGGGACACTCCTAAAACATACTTTGATACTGTGGTGGCATTAGCCATTTTTATGGCGCTGTCTGCTGACAGGAAGAAGCTGGATAAGCTGATCAGGAAATCTAGTTCTGTCTTGGGCTGTGCACTTGATTCAGTGGTTAGGGAGAGAAGGATGATGGCCAAGCTGTCATGCATTACTGAGAACCTCTCCCACCCACTGCAGGAGACAGTCACAGCACTTTCAATGACAGACTCAAAGGAGGAATACTGCAGCTCCTACTGCAGTCAGGATGTACAACCAGCATCTTACCCAGCAGATCACTTGTACCTGTTACAGCAATACATACTGTATTACCATCCACTGTGCAATATGGTATCGGGAATAACAATTATTCATTCGTGTAGTGTGTACGTTCTTATTGACCATATGTTTTATATCATACTTTTGTTGATCTGTTGCTGGAGCGCCACAACTTTCCCTTTGTGGGATCATAAAAGGCTATCTTATCTAAGCAGCTCAGTGAGTATACTGTCTGAACAAAGTGTAAATGTGACCAGCTTTATAGCCTCCAGCTTAAGCATAAGAAAACTTGCACAGCATTTATAAGGACATGTTTAGGTTTACTTTGCAGACAATATACCAACAGGGTTTATATGACTAAGTTCTATCTAAAAACATAGTACATTATGGAAAACGTAAGGTGAATTTCATGATCAGCAGCCCAAAAATTCAGGGTTCAAGCAGCATACCCTGAATGGAGTACCAAGCCTTCAAAGGGCTGGCTAGAGGTAGCCATTGTAGATAACACTAGGGGAGAGACGCTGCTGGAATAACTATAGTCTTTACTTCATCTATCACTCACTACTATGGAGATGTTCATTCTAGCTGCAAGATATTTATAAGATCCTTTAATTTACACCTTCTGTAGATATTCTCAGAGATGTGACTTAACGGATGCTGTTGCTCATCTCACAAGAACACAGAAGGGCTCTCTCTTTAGTCATCTACAGTACACCACATGTTCTGTAGCCAGTTTGTCACTTTAATTACGGCTTCTTTGTCGTTGTTCGGGATGCAATAAGCCCACGCCGTCTCTTGTGTTGATTGTCACGATGACTACGTACTACACTGCTCATTTCATTTTTAAATATCCCCTAATTTTTGTGAGCTGTACATTTAAGGAAACAACAACCAAGGACCTGTAAAGCTTTTTCTATCCTCGTGAAATCCTGCTTGGCCTCAAAACAGTAGTGGGAAAACCCATTTTGACAAAACAACAGATTGACCTGTTTAAGAAGCCAGTCTTGTTTAAAGTGAATATCCTTTACACCCACAACATGGATTCCTTTCCACTAAAAGTTATTGTACATGAATAGAATAATAGGTTTCAGCTGTTTATAACAATTATTAGAATTATAACAATTATAACGGACTAATAACCAAATTGGGTTTACTGCCTTCAGGACACTGCAGTAATGGGAAATTTATATTCATGTGCGAATAGGTTTCGAATCTGCAGTGCTGTAACAGCCATTAACCCCCCCCAGGAATAAATAATTCAGATATGTACCGCGGTTTTTAACATTAAATAACATTACACTCTTTAAATCATTTATAGTAGGCTCTTTTCTTACGCTGTTAATCAAGTTTTCATGCTCAGGGTTAGAAGGTTCTGGTACCTATAAAGACCACGTCAAATTCACACTTTTTATTTCCAAGCAACACATGATACACTGCACACAGAAAATGGGGGGTATTTTTAAATGAATACAAACAAGGAACCTACAAGAACCTCCGGACAATTTGAGCCTGTCCGTGCCCCATCACTGCAAGCCCTTTCTGTTTTTCAGATCAGCTTGTTTAATAATTAAAAATTTCTTTATTCTGAAATAGCCCTTTATTTTTGTTAGCAGTGTAGTTGACATTTTATTTAATTGTGTAATAGGAGGACCAAAAGTACACCTAAAGACTTCTTCTGCATTGTAGGTATTTAAGCATTAGTCTAAACTTAGTCTAAAGTAAGTGTATGTACTCTAAACAGACTCTACGACCACTACAGATAAACATCACTAACTGATCTGTGTAAATTACCTCACTCCAAATCACTGAATCTGCTGCATAGACCAGTTTTCAGACCATCATGTGTTTTCTAAAAAAAAACCACTTTTAACAATACATCCTTAGTGGAATTTTAGTATACAAAATAACTCCCAAAAATGACAATGCGGTTTAATGCAAGCTTTATTAAAAACAACAACGCTACATTAGCCATTTAAACACCAAATAGTCTTTCCTAGTTTCGTGACCCCTCTACAGATCACCTACCCTGTTTCCAGTCATCCAGCAGCCATGCTTTTTTTCCTCCACGCACATCCTAATACCATATTGGGTTGCCATTATTGCACGACAAGACTGTACAGGTAGCAGCAAAACAGTCATTTCCATTGCCTAAAGTGGATAATCCGACCACATGATCACTATTGTTCCATTTCACACCATCCTAGCAAGGACATAAGACCACCCTTAACATTTCAGACGAGGTCCGAGCTTCTCATCAGACGGTATGTTGATTTATTAAATGCAACATTACCACCACTATTATTAAAGAGTTATGCAAGCAGAATTTATGCCTAGTTGCTCAGGTTGCTCATTTCTGATCCAAGCAACTACTTACATGATTCACATTACACGATCACTGTGTGATCCCAACGTGTGGAAATTTCCTCCATCATTACAAACACTTCTGGCAGCCTTGAACTAGCAAGTAGTCCTAAGCATTAAAAAAAACCTTCAAAAAGTATCAAACAGAGGAGATGCAAGAGCAAGCTCTTGTAAGGTTACATGTTTGAGCAGAGGCTGATTTTACATGATCACGAGAAAGATGTGCAATATCAGCCATGCTCACGTTGATCTGCTCAGAGTTTATACTCGGTTTAAAACGCAGTGCGGCAGAGGGAAACCTCTTTAGCGGCAGCCACGCTGTCCACAGCACAAAACGTTTAAACCAGAGAATCTGAGCTCCTGAGAGTACTCTCCAAGCTTTTTTGTTGTTTTAAGTCAGCCGCAGAGCCATGGAAATCTTCCTGTTACTTACTGAAAGCTGGAGAGAAAACAGTAATCGCACCGGACAGGAAGCATCTACAAATCTAGGGTTAGGAGAGGTACTCTGAAGGTACAACGGCAATGCCTTGCTTATATAGTCCATATGACGTCAGGTTCTTGCTTAAATCTGATTGGTTTATTTCCGCGCCAAACCAAAGGTAAACACGAGATAATAAAAGTAGCAGTGAACCTGCCAATGCAATGTAATTATAAAACTGATATACTAAGTACAAAAATAATTGAATTAACATCCAAGACTTACATATGTTAAACAGCATTTTTTAAAAAGCACGCTGAAAAATTTAATAATATATTTATCCATATAACTTGAACCTGCCATAAATGCTATCCAAACATCTTACATACAATAATAAATAAATAATGTGCTAAACTTTTACTCCTAAAATACAGAATGCATGAGTATTTATTATGGGTGTAGTTTCACAAGCAATGAAACACGGGGAATTTGAACTATTATAACAATAATAATATAAACAAGAAACAATACACAAGTTAAACATAAAGCATGCAATCTTGTGGAACACCAGTGTTGAAAAAGAGATGTGTGAGATGTATTGACCCACTCTGGTGTCCTGCTTCCTGTTGGACAGGCAATGAAAGATCCAGCAGGTACACAAACTTTCTGTTTGGAGTCTGTTGGAAAATACTTCATGATTACGTAAGTAAATGCAAACAGTCTGTAATAATTCAGAACGGCAGATTGCCTGTTTGTTGAGAACTGATACGATGTTGGAAGTTTTGAAGAAATATTATGGGATTAAATAAGTCAGTTAGAACTGCTTGTAAATGTTCAGAGCAGTACCTGTGTGTAGCTGAGAAGAAACAGCCAGGGCCTGTTGTTTCCTTTATCTTCCATCTCCTTAGATGAAAAGTGTGAACTGAGGAAAAGTGGCACAAATTGACTGTAACAATTGACTGCATTCATGAAGCTGGGGGGAAGGAGGTAAGATAATGGGAGACATCCTTTGTCTTTCAAACCATGAGCAGAAGGTGTTAAGATGATTAGGAAGAGCAGATTCTTCTATAGTTGTGGTGGATTTTGGGATTTGAGAGTGTCTGAAGGCTTTTCCGGAGAAAAGAACAATCATTACGAAAAATGAAGTGTGTCTATACTAATGTCTGGCAGCTCGGACTTCCTTGTTAAGTGCATACTTGGCTCTTTTGTGTGCATCTCTGTCTGCATAGTAAATTATTTTCAATTTAGAGTCAAATTAGTATTCAGAAAACTTTAATGCAGAACAATAACTTTTACCTGTGGCTCAATGCCAACAATAATGTGTCCGTTAAATAGAGAGAAAAGAAAGAAATTCGATTTTGAAACATTTTTGTGAGGTCAGCTTCTGATGTTAGACAATTCGTCCTTACCCATTTCTGGCATTCCAGTGCATTTTCAAGACTGAGGGCAGGGTTCTGGGAAAGCCAGCCAAGTTCTCAATCGAAATTGGCAAACCAATTCTCTATGGAAGCATGCAGGAACTATATA
>JAUZST010002251.1:1786-18224 GCA_034779995.1 Parotocinclus haroldoi | reverse complement strand
CACTCACACACTCACTCACACACTCACTCACACACTCACTCACACACTCACTCACACACTCACTCACACACTCACACGGAAGCAAGAATAAATACGCAACTTAAGAAAGAAAAAAAAGACAAAGTGAGCAAAGGAAAATGAAACTATAAACACTAAATAAACAAATACATAAATAAATAAAGAAAGAAGGAAAAATAACCCCCAAAACCCTAATAAAAAAATAAAATAAAATAAAATAATTGAAGAAAAGAAAGAAATATATAAATAAATAAATAAAATGCAACAACCCAGGGGTGATTTAGTCAACTGGCAAAGTCTGGAGTGAAGCAAAGTAGGAAAGAAATGGGTCCCATTTACGAAAAAGCATAGCAGGATTACTTTTGAGCGTAAATCTTATTTTCTCTCATCGAAGGGAATACGTAACGCATCTTGGAGCCAGCATGAGATTGAGGGCGGGTTTGGAGATTTCCACAGGGCTCCTTATTCATTTTAAATCCGCCTGTCCATGGGCTGACACAGGGATTAAACAGACGACCTTAGAACTGGATCTAAACGGTAGGAAAAAAAAAATGCCTTTATTCCGTTTACATGCCAGATCCTAAAGGCGGGGCAAAGGAGAGAGCCACGTGAGATGTAAAGCACCTGTCAGGAACCGCTGAATACGAATAACTTGTGATTAGTGGTTAAAAGGGGCTTGGTTTTTACGAAATCCGTCACCGAGTTTGACAGGGTTCAAAACCCTTTCAGACTGTAAATGATGTGTCTGATATCATTTTCGACATTGGGAGGGGAGGGGGACGCAATAAAAACCCCTTCCTGTCCTGTCCTTGCAATCAGAATTTCAAATACTGATCCTAAAGTGTATCCATTGTCTACGACTCAGAGGAGGCGGTGATGGATGAGAGGAAAAACTGGTTTTATTAAAGGTAGGCAAACCCAAAACGACATGACGGTAGCACAGCTGTTTTGTTCGGCTTCGATGCTGTAAAAGCCTCTTATTCGGCAGGGCGGGAACCAGTCCTGAACCAGTTTGGCTTCTTCAAACGTTTTACGCTCATGCACGGTGAAAGGAGATTACGTAATAGCACTGGAGCACGGATGTGGGCAGGGCAGCCGAGGATGTCCAACCCTGTTTGATCCGTTTCTGAAACGATTAGATCAAGCAATTAGAACGAAGACGGCCTTGGTGGGCGAAGAGTACGTAGTACGTTTACAGCTCAGTTCCAGATTTCAGGCCATTTTCCACTTCAATCTGGTCACTGGGCTGGCTCAGGGGCCAAACGAGCTGCCAATTAATTAAAATTAAGGTCGATAAGTCATCGTACGTTTGCTGCTCTAACTAGGACACCCCCTTGATCCCGTTGACTGACCGGTCTGTCGGATGCCTTGCAGATGTCGCTGGTTTTACTTAACCCCACCGCGCTGGCTGGGCGGGCAGGCCATTACGCCCTCGAATCGAGGTCGACCTAACACAACAAACATTGATTGAACAAATCTCTCGTTCATGACTGGAGATTTGGATTCTTTGGTTTGACTCCAATTTGAAATCTTACGGCTTTGACTATGAAATTAAAAAAAAATCTCTTTCAAAAACCCTTTTACATTTTACGTCATTTAGCAGACGCCCTTACTATTCATACGGTCTTACAGTTCAAGCAATTGTGTCTTAAGGGCCTTGCTCAGGGACCCAACTGTGGCCAGAGGTGGGATTTGAACCCTTGACCTCCTGCTCCGGCACCTTAACCGCTAGGCTACCACAGTCCCTTTTAAATCACTGCTACTTCGGACAGAGCCGGTTTGACATTCTGACAAGGGAAAAAAAAACAACAACATACTTTTATTATTATCTGATTTTAAATAGCAGGAAAGTCCATTAAAAGTAGGACAGTTCTAAATAAGCTATTTATCTTCGCCTTCGTTAACGTCATCAAGTTAATTGACTTCATTAGTGTTCATTACGAAATGCATAAAACGACCTCAAGCCAAACGTAAATCACTGCCAAAAAAATCGCTTTGCTTGATTTAGACTTCGCATAAAACATGGCGTCACTCCCTGGTTTAGGACTGTTGAAGAATTAGGAAACGGATATCTTCCTGGAACGAAGGTCACCCCGTTTGGCCTGAAACTGCATTACTATTTTGTGAGGGGAGCCTTGGGTGGGTGCTCATTCAAATATTGTTGGGAGTTTTACAATCCAGATGAACAGAACGTACAGATAAAGAAACGGGTACAGACAGGAATACGTGCGTGACAAGGAAATCTGGGCCAAAACGGGACGCCAGGTTCCAACTGTGTCCCGAACACGACGGCTGTCACGAGGCGTACTGTACGGGAAGGTCACAGCTGCATGCTTACAGTTCCTACGTTACTCAGTTTTTATCTTCCCCTTCATCCACACGGGGTGCTCGCCCGCCAACTCTGGGAACGACCCAAAAATGGGCTGCCCATCCATCGTATGGCGCACAGACATAGTCACGCATTAAGGGCCACTTTAGAGACACCAATTATCCTAACATGCATGTCTTTGGACTGTGGGAGGAAACCGGAGTACCCGGAGTAAACCCACGCAGACATGGGAGGACATGAAGACTCCACGCAGAAAGGGACCCAGGCCGCCCCCGCCCTGGAAACGAACCCGGGACCTTCTCGCTACATCACCGAGCCCCAGTGCCGTCCCATTCCCGAATTATAATATGATCAAACGAGCAGATAAGATAGATGACTGACTGTGTGTCGGGGAGCCTAAAAAAAACCCAATCATTCATTGCTTCAGTTCTGTCCCAATCTGTGCCCGATCTCCAAGCAGCACCATCATGTGCGGTAAACGCTGGCGTTTGCATATTTCGAAATCTACAATTACCCGCCGCTTCCATGGAAAACTATTCATAGAGCACGCCGGGAAAAAAAAAAGCGCTTTAATCCTGCTACAAACGTAAGCGCCTAGAGTTGGCGAGACATGACTACAACTGCGAGTGGATGAGACTGAAAGGGCAAGTTTTGGGGGCAGATAAAACTCTGGGGAGAGGAGGGTGGGGCAGATACATTCTGTTATAACCTTAGCCTCACTGTCAAGCGCGTGGGAATATCTGAAGTTTACGGGCTGTATAAACTGATCCTGGGAACAGGACATCATGTCCGTCTCCCAATAAAACAAAAACGCAGAACTAAATACGTGCGTTTCTTTTTTTTCTCCTGTCGTAACGTCAGAAAGCCCTAAAGCGAGTCAAAAGTGGCAGGATGCCTTTTTGTTTCAAGAACAAAAGGGAAAAGGACCGATCTGATAATCCCAGCTTTTGCCAACGGGAAGGTGGTCATGTAGGATATCGGAGGACACCAGGATCGTCTCAGAAATCGAATGCACCAATCATATCTCTCGTTTCAGAAGTAACCAAGACGGAAAGTTCACAACTTCAGCTTTAGGTTTCAGGCGACTAAAGATGGAACGGACGACGTCCGGGGAACGCAGCCGCAGTATCTTTTAGGCCACGTCCAGAACATGGCCACCACCTTAGATAAAGGACAAGTTTGGGTTTTTTTTCCTCCCAATGGAAAGGTGGTCATTTGGGATACTGAAGAAGATCAGAATCATCTCAGAAATCGATCGCATCAATCAGTTTTGCAATATCTACTGTGGTTCAAAAGTTATCAACACCAAGTTCTAAACTTTTGTTGTTCAGCCCTGGTAACTGAACATGGCATCGATGATTCTGTATCCGGGGAACGCAGCCGCCGTATCATAGCAACAGACTTCAACAACCGATACCCAGAAAGACCCCGTTACATCCCTCGTGACTACACTCAGAGAAACCGGGACCGTCGACGACCAGAAACGTGGCGAACGTCTCAAAAACCGAAGAAACGATGAACTTGGCAGGTTTTGGGAAAAGTCCACGATGCGGCACACGACTTGTCCTGTGACTTTTGACTCACCCTGTGTATATATATATATTTTCAATGGAATATATGTTGATGATACGTGCGCACACACACACACACACACACACACACACACACACACACACACACACACACACACACACACCATTCACACCATTATTCTCCATCAAAGGAAACCAACATTTATAATTACTCAATCACAACTTTATTACCAAAGTTCTTCAGACTTCCTCGCCCGTGATAAAACAGCACCTTTAATTTAGCGTTTCCTTTGCACATCCAGCTTATATTGATCAGTCTCCTTTAAAATAGTATTTAAACGTCACACATCCTTTCTGAACGGGCCGATTTCTAGCCTCTAGGGCCCCAAGCTCGGTTTGTCTGCTTGTTTGACTCTGGCCCCTCCAGGCCATGATGACCACTTTTTCCAAAATCCACAAGAAACGGGCGCAGAATCAAACTTCTGATACGGCCGACCCGATCTCCCTGCTCCTGAGCAGCGTCCAGAAGTGAGAATCAAGGACAGGATCTGGAGGGATCCTGTATGAAGGACCGTCCCAGCCGCCATGCTCTCAACTCACAGCTGTATGTAACCGCGGGTCGTAGGAGAAGTTTGGGAAAGTTCTGTCAGCTGCAGGAGGCCTAGTGCAGATAGGAGGGTTTGGGATAGACCCGCTTTAATTAAAGCTTGGAATTCTCTCCTATTTTCAGCCCGTGAGATGGCAGTTAATTAAACACCTCCTCGCAGCCGAGCAAACTGTCGTACGTTAACTAAATGGGAGGAGCCGACAGGGCTTCATCGGATACTTCTTGGCTCGAAAAAGCAGCTATGTAAACATGTCTAGGCCTGATAAAAAACGGGAACCAACACAGCAACACTCGCTCTATAACAAAGGAAAAGTACAGGGAACTCCCTAAAACTACCGAGTGCCGTTTTCCACACAGTGTAATCGGGCTTGTTTAATATAACCTAGAATGGGTTACACTTTGGGACTGTTCATACCAATCAAACCTATCTGGGTATCACTGTTGATCACGTGCACCCCTTCTAACGCCCACTTCCAGCATGGGAACGTCCCAAACATCCGTCCGGGCGCAAGGCCAGGAACAACCCTAGACATGGCGCCAATCCATCGAAGGGCACAGGCGCACTGTCACACACTTGGGGCCACTTTCGAGACACCAATTAACCTAACACGCATGCCCTTGGACTGTGGGAGGAAACCCGGAGTACCCGGAGTAAACCCACGCAGACACGGGGAGGACCCAGGCCGCTCCGCCCTGGGACTGAACCCGGGACCTTCTTGCTGTGAGGGGGCGGTGCCGCCCCACCGAGCCCCAGTGCTGGAAAGCAAAGGTCGTCTCAAATTATTTTCATAAACGTGACACAACTCTGCTCCGCTACTGGCTCCGATTCCAAGAGGTCCAAGTGGGTCACCAGGGAGCAGGAGGATTCCAAAACCTTGTGGAACCACCCATGGCATGGCCAAATATAGCCCCGTGATCTGAGCGCAAAAGGTTTCGAAAGCAGGTGCTGACTAAGCCAAACATCACAGGCGTGGCCTGACGTCTTCAGACGCACATACAAGTCGTGCGACATTTTTGCAACTCGAGCGTGGCTGTAGATCCGCGAGCCGGCGGCTCCTGACGCCGACACTGGCACGACACGCCAACGCACCAGCACGGGGGCTGGACTATTAAAGTCTTGTTGTTCATTTATCGGGAACGCCGCCCAAATTTACGTGACACGTCAGACACGGGGTAACGCGTCTGCCTCCGGCTTTTAGGAGGCGATCGGGGGGGAAAAAAGGAAAAAAAAAGCTCCCCACCTTTTCATCCGTGCACTTCTTGACGAGCGCGTCGCGAGCCTGCAGCTTGCTCTCCAGAACGCTGTAGTCGCCGTCCTTCTGGTCAATCTGACGCCGGTGTGTGTCCACCTGCAACACCGGGTTAAAACATATCAGCCAGCGGGGAAAAAAAAAATCTGAAGCCGACCGCACACACGCGGAGCCCGGGCGGGCCGTGGTTTTACCCCTAGCAAGGCGAGAAGGGTTAATGACACATGCCAGTACTTGTTTGTGGACATAGAGTGGCTTTCGTGGTGGGAAAATGAATGCTGTGGATTAAAGAGAGCATTCAGATGGGGAGTCTGAACAGGGTCTGATGGTCTGAATCCAAAAATGGTTACAAAGCGGAACAAATGGTTTTGTCAAAAGTTCCATTTCCATTTTCCAGCATTTAGCAGACGCCCTTATCCAGAGCGACTTACAATTAATACAGTCTTACATTTTTAAGCAATGGTGGGTTAAGGGTCTTGCTCAAGGACCCAACTGTGGCAGCTTGGCAGAGGTGGGATTTGAACCCTGGACCTTCTGGTCCAGAGTCCAGTACCTTAGGCCTTCTCACGAAGACCAAACTTCTCTCAATTAGTATTAATCTGTAATCTGTACATGTGCGACGGTAACTCCCTTAAAGGCTTTTCCTTTTTGTTTCCCGACCCCATTAGAGATGCCCTGAAATATCGGCCACCAGACACAACGGTACATTTGGGAGGTCAGGTGTGCCTTTTGGAGGCTTCATTTCATGTCAAAAAGTCGTTTACACAAAACTACGAACGTGAATGCTGGTGTTCGACAGGCCGTCTTTTTTTATACCGGTTAAATCCGTCCTGATGGCCGATGACTCCCTATTTTTACTGGGGTACTGCATACCTGTCAAGTCTGTCAAACGACCGTATTTTACCCCTCTTCCTCGCCGTCCTCCCGTATTTATATTTTCCCGTAAATTCCCCTGTATTATATTATTAAAAAAAAAAAAAAAAAAAAAACCTGGAACAGGAAGGCGTAGGAACGTCCACAGCATTTCAGTGAACAAAAGGTAGGCCTATCGGATTCTGATCTTCTAATTGTAGTTTGTAAGCGGCTCACACGCGGTTATTTTAGATGTCTTGTAAACCCGTCTTAAAATGTAAGGGATACTGAACCTCGGTTGCGCAGGTGGGACGGCTCGAAGGGAAAATTTCCCTTATTTCTAAATCCAAAACGTTATAGGTATGGCGTAAAAGGGACAGAGGCTAAACTCGTCGCCAAGTCGTCCATTCACACGTGGAGATTTGCGCTACGCGCCGCAGAACAGACCATTTTGTTGACCTTCACGGATCAGGGAAAGCCCAGACTAACGTCTCCAGATGGGACGGCAGTCGTAGACGGTGCAAGCGCCATAATTGCTGGGTTTGAACCAACCAAAGCGGGTAGGAACTAGGGTCAAGGGAGAACATTTCTCATGGAACACGGTTCTGCATCAGACGGGGACATTTCGTGGTTACCACGTCGTGGCCATCTGCAATTAGACGGCAAGGGAAACTATTTGGAAGCTGCTTTTCCTCCAAGGGCCTTGTAAGACACATGGCACCACGCTCTCCATGAAGTACCAGAAGGGTTCGGGTTCTATCTGCATGAAACAGGAACTCCTGCTTTTGTGCATGAGAACGTACACTGGAGAAATCAACTCTGGAGAAATTAAAACCTCCATCCTGTATTTTCTTTTAAAAAAAACAAAAAAAACCCAAAACACTTTGTAAGGCAGCAATTCTATTCCAGGACGGACACCTGATTGTACATAACGACCACCTATTTATGATCACCTGCACCAGATCTAAATCACTTTAAAAAAAAAAAGAATAGATACGTGCTGTTTGAAATATTGCTTCTCTAACCTGAACTCAACTTAGACAGTTAGTATTGTTTGTTAAAAAATGAACATGAACTTGTTTTCTAAACAATAGCCAGTTGTCACAAGGATGAACCCATACAACTGTGCCCAACTATGGCATCATGGCAATGTGGACTCGAACCCTCGACCCCCTGACTAACAGTCCAGGCCAGTCTTTCTATTAATAAGCCGCAACTTTTACCTTTATATTCATAATCGCGGCTTGGTGTTCCGGTATCTGTCACTTACCGTTACGGCAATCAGCAAATGCCCTTTACCCTTGCAGTTGAAGGTTAAGCCCGAATCGGAACCCGCGACCTTCCAAACATGAACCCGACACGAACCCGAAATGGTGCTCAAGTCCTAACCTGCAGCATGAGCTCCGAGTTGCGTTTCTCCAGGCGGCTGCGCGCTGCGTCTGTCCGCTTGACCTGCGCCTGCACCTCGGCCAGTTCATCCAGAGCGCGTCCGTGCTGCCGCGTCACGCTCCAGTAGTTATACGACACGACCACGATCAGCACCATCAGGAAGATCAGGATTAAAGACGGGAGCCGACCTCCGCGCCGATTCGCTCCGAACCCGACCATGGCGAGACTGAACGCGGGAGGGGGGGTGGGTAAGAAGCGGGACTGTGAATTACGGCGCGTTCGCGGATTTACGCCACGTCTCTGTGTGTGTGTGTGTGTGTGTGTGTGTGTGTGTGTGTATATGTGTATATATATGTGCGTCTCGGTGACACGAGCTGAATGGAGGCTTCTCTCACGGAACTGGTCTGATCGGTGTGGACGGCTCGGCTCTTCTTCCGCACAGTTGGCGTTTTCTTACAGCATTTCCTTGTTTGCGCTCAAGCGACGCCCGGTAGCGACACAAACGCGAGCGTCGTGAACAGCGCGTGAGCCTCAACGCGCTTATACGACGTTAACGCACTGCACCTCCACTTCAAAATTAAAGCGTTTTGAAACGTCACACGCGCTCGGCGAAACGTGAACGGGTCTCACATCTGCCGATCACCAGACGCGTAACGACAGCAGGTGCGCGGATCCTCAACGATAACGCGCGGGCGCGCGCGCGTTCATTATTAACGTTTTACTGTTATTTAGCGCGTTCCCACCGCAGATAGCGAGCGCGCGCGCGCTCCGTTCCCTCTGTTCCTCAGCACGGCTCCTGATCGCTCGCCGGGAGACACCGAGAGAACTCTGAATATTAAAGCCCAAAAACTCACGCAAGCGGTACGTGGGTTCAACAAACGTCCAGACCGCGCACGATCTTAAACCGAGCCCGAGCGGAACAGTGCAGCTAACCAAGCTAACAGCGCTAACGTAGCACAGGTCGCCACGACAACACGCGTCAGGACGCGAGCACGGACCGCTAAGTACCGACAGCAATCAGTTCCGAAGCCTTAGTCCGCGCGTCCGTTGCGCTTTTCCCACGACAAATCTCTCAAGCTGCGACAGAAGTCAAAATCGTTAACGATTAGCTCCGAGCCCGGAGCAGGTCGGTCGTCCAGCGTGTCAGTGGGATCCACAGACCGGCAGGTCCAACCGCCAACCAGGACATACAACCTTGGAGCTTTGGCGCCTCTGATTGGTTCGTTTCCAAGCTGCTCCATTTTGATTGGATAACAATAACGAAGGCGGGTCGGTACGTGACCGAGGAATAAACCTTTAACGTTGCGCGATTCCTTTTTAGTAATCCGAGTCATTTTTGTTCGGTGAATCGATTCTTTTAACCCACTGGCTCGGTTCTGCGGAGAACAGGGTCAGTAAACGTCTTTAAATCCGGGTCATTATGTTACATAACACGCTCTAATTATATTTTTTAATGTTCAATGCGGGAGCTCCGGTGATACTGTTTCATGTTACTGATTTTTCTTCTTTTCCCTTCTTCTTTTTTCCGTCCAACACAGTCACGTGGTCAGTGGCCTTATCCTATATATTGCTTTATGCTCTGCTTTCAAAAAGGAGCTGAAAAACGGTTCGTTTTTAAAAATATAAAGATTGTAATGTTTGTAAATAACGCGCTTCTTTTGCATATTTGACGCTAAACCGATAATAATCCAGTTTATTAATCCGAAGCGAAAACAATCGCTGAATCTAGAACTCGGATTTCTATCTAAAATGTCTTTTCTCCGCTCATTCGCGGTGATTTTCTTTCATTTTTAAAATTCAAGATTAATTTTTATTTGCTGCCACGGGGAATTAAAATAGATCTCCAGCATGTCATGAAAGTTATGTGGTTAAAAAGAATTAATTATGTCACAATGAAGAGAAAGTGTCTGTTGGAGGTATTCACACTGGAGTGAAATCTAGGTGTCGGTGAGAAGCGAAACGTTTTTTGTATTTTGTTTGTATGTCATTTACTCGAGGTTCCATTGCAAAAAAAAAGCTTTTTGCAGCTAGACAATTCGTCTCCATAAGCAAAAAAAAAAATCAGAAATCTGTCTAGTTTAAAATCTTAAATTAAAGTATATAGTGGCATCTACTGGAAAAAAGAAACGATTACACACCCAAGTATACTGCTGTTATTTAATAGCTTAATTGGCCTGTTATATACATTTAATCCACCAGATGGCACCATTTACCCATTATTTCTTTTCACCCCATATTTAGGGAGAATTGACTATAATCGACATTTATAGGAAGGAACCATAAAGCAGTAATTTATGCTGCTTTACGGGAAAACGGTGATTCTGTAATATGATTTAAATAATTTTATATAATTTTTTTTTTCGGACAATGTGAATCCGAGAAAAGAAAGGGCTTTCTAGCTTAGACAGCGTGCGCTAGGCCTGAGACTTCACCCGGACAAGAGTAAGAAACCACACACGACGTTACAAACTGATATTTGTTTTTTATTCGTAACACTGAAAAGAGGATCGAACTGAGGTAAGTCGTAATAATCCATCAAGGCGGCGTTCTGTGTCCTCCAGTGACTCACAAGCACAAAATCCAGCCAAGTCTCACAGGAGCAGCAAAGTTCATTTGGTCAGGTTCACAGTTTTCCTACGAGTCCCGGGCCGTTCTGTCCTGAGTTCGGAACGGCGAGCTCTATCCGAAACCTCCTGAAGATGGACATTCTTTGTTATTCTTTCTTTTTTTTTTTTTTAAGAATCATTATCTGGGAGGCCACTCCCTCGATGCAATCCGAGTGCTACAGTTCCTGCTGATGACAGCCTTGGCATGACAGTTGAGAAGTTCAGGAGTGGTTCTGGTCCATGGACAAAAGGTGAGGTCAGAGTATTGTTTCCCTGAACACACTGATGAGGCTGTGGGGTCGATGAGGGAGGTTGTGGCCCGAGTTCCCACTGGGTTCGGTTTGGCCCGATACCCGAGATTTATGACACCGGTGCAAGGACGGCGAGCTCAGGGCGCCGCAGCTCTGTAGATGCAGGTCGTCGAGAGTGGGCTTCCCGGGGCTGCTGGACATTCGGCGGGACTGCGACATCACCTGGGTACAGAGTTTGAAAAGGAACATGTCAAAATGGCTCGGATGACGTCTAACCTTTCACGCTAGAACGGGCCGAGTCACTTCTCCCGTGGGTGCGGAGCCAGCCTGCGACTGGTCGCCTGGTCGCCCGGTCGGAACGCGGGAGGGGTACAGCTGTGCGAAATTCTGCGTGTGCCCCAGTACACCCAAGTACACCCCAGTACATATCCAGGAAGGATATAAAGAGTCGCTGAATCTAGAACTCAGATTTCTATCTAAAATGTCTTTTCTCCGAAATATTCTGCTCCAGCTCCCTACATAGGGGGTGATATAACAGGATTATGCTCCCTACCTAGTGTGCTTCGTGTACACCGGATGACGATTTGCACCGACGCTTATTCTCGGTGATTTTCTTTCTTTAAAAAAAAAAAAAAAAAAATCAAGGTTATTTTTATTTGCTGTCACGGGGAATTTAAATAGATCTCCAGAATGTCATGAAAGTTATGTGGTTAAAAAGAATTAATTACGTGATAATTAGGAGAACGTGTCTGTCGGAGGTATTCACACTGGAGTGAAGTCTAGCGAGAAGCGAAACGGTTTTTTTTTGTATTTTTTTTTTAAACTAATATTTGCACAAAGGACAAGGATTCTCAAATCTCAGCGTTTAAACAGAAGCAAAACAAAAACCGCAGCAGAACCTCAGAGACACCGCCTTATTCCTAACGAAACGACACCAGTGTTGCCAGATATCGCAAAATAAAACCTCAAAGTCTATGTAGTGGATAATAAGTTAATTGCATTTCTTTCATATATATATATATATATATAGATAGATAGATAGATAGATAGATAGGTTTATATTTTCCGTTTAACTCTAAAGATGTTGAACCAAACCAACTGGTCAGCAAACACAAGCCATTAATAAGATAAAGAAATAAAAGATAAAAAAAAAAAAAAGAAAATGAAAGAAAAAGTCAAAAAGTAAAGACTGAATGAATGTATGGACAAATAAATGTCTGTTATCCCCCCTAACGTCTCATCAGCCCTGCTGGATTTATGGGTGTGAATCTGGCAACCGTGAGTAGAAGTCATATACGTTCCCTACGTTTGCTCCGAACTCCAGAATAAACGGGGGTTCATCTTTCCTCTTTTAGAATGTCAAAATTAGGAATTGGCTTGGAGCAATAACGGATTAGGGACCTTGCTCTGGGGCACAGTCCTGGCAGATTGCTGGAGCTGGACCTTGAACCCTTCACCTTTGAGCCATTAGGCCAGAGTGACAGTCGGATTTATTTCTACAGTGCTTTTTACGACGGGGCGTCTAACACCCGTCCTAAACTGAGCAGGCGTGGGTTGACAGTGGAAAGGAAAAAAAAAAAAAAAACAAAGCTCTCACCTGATCAAGAATACTGGCGCTGAGCATGGCCTCCTCCATGTGCTTCTCGTCCGACTTGATGACGCACTTGATGCTGTTGACCACCTGCTGCACTTCAGGAGGCAGGCTGCAGCTCGAGTGCTCCAGGAATCGAGCCACCAGGATCTTGGTGTCTTTGTAGGCTTGCAGGTCTGCCAGGGAGTGCGGGCGCTCGCTGGAGGCCGTGGGCAGCGCCAGAGCTTTGAGGCCGAGGTCCGTCTTTCCACAGTCCTTCCGCTTCTTGATTCCGCGGCCGTTTTGGGCGGCGCACTGGAACGCAGTACCACCGGAGAGCTCCGCAGGTACTGTGGGACCAGATCTCAGGGTCATTTTGAATGCTTTCACATGACCCTTTGCGGTTTGAGGTGACGTTAGGGGTAAATTGCATATTTTCACGGGATTTTCCCGGGAACAAATCTCAAGTCACGTTTCCGCAAATCTGCGACGTGACGTGTAGAACGTCTGGGCACAGGCGACACGTGACAGGAAAACTCTTAAGAAAACCATCTGCTCTTTGAGGATGCCTTCAAGTACTAGTGCATGGAAACACAAAACCTTTACCAGGGTAGAAACGGTGCTTTCAGAGGACTTTCGGTTTAACGGCAGGAGAAGGAAACTAAATAAATGACCGTTATTAAGAAGTGGAATTCCAAACTGGATGACTGCGATGGCCTAGTGGGTTAAGGTACTGGACTATGGACCAGAAGGTCCAGCGTTCAAGTCGCACCTCTGCCACGGTCGGGTCCCTGAGCAAAGCCCTTAACCCACCATTGCTTGGATTGTAGGACTGTATGAATGATCAGGGCGTCTGCCAAATGACATAAATGGAAATGGAAACGAAGAAGACGACCAGGGAAAGGTACCAAGGAGCCATTTGTAGCTGAAATCCAAACGGTATCTTTGGTCGAAAACCAAACGGCAAAAACACACCTACTGTGAAGCACGGTGGTGGCAACATTATATAACCGGGGGTGTGCTTCAATCAGCACGGACGGGGCAGTTTCTGCCGAGCACTCCCGAGTTCTCGAAGATGGAAAGGGGTTTCGCCTTAAACCCGACTGAAAATCTGGGGACGGACTTGAAAAGAGCGGTCCGTCGCCGCTCAACATGACTATACCTGAACAAGGAATGCAGGCCAACATTCCTCAGTCTGAGTGAGCAAAGCTGGCAGAGTCATGGCGGTCATTAAAGCACAACGTGGTTCATATTAAACATTCGACCAAATCACCGATTACTTTTCCAACCATGTATTCTAATTAAAAAATAAAAACATTCAAAACGGCCATTGTTCTTACGTGAAGGCTATATTCAAAGTCTAATTGATTTCTTGAGCGCTTTTTACAACGGAGCACCGGCTCAACGCAGCTTTACAATCTTATATCACCTTAAAGGGCCAGTCCCAAGTTGATCAAGTCTAGGGCGACAGTGGCGAGGAAAAACTCCCTGAATAAAGAAGGAAGGAACCTTGGGAGGACCAAGACTCGAAAGGGTGGCCTAGATGTCAATTGAATAAATAAGTTGTAGTAATAGTAAAATTGTAAATAAATAATATAAAAGATTTAAATGATAGAGTCCTCGGCGGTAAGGTATTTGGAGGCACATCGTCTCCTAATAACTGAATGATGGAGGGAGTTCCTGCACTCTGGTGGGACCCGGGCATTGGTGGGACTGGGCTGTATGAGGCTTAAATAAGGCTGGATTGGATTTCAGGTTGTAGGACAAAAAAAAAAAGTCTATTTCAAAGTCTATTGAATTATTTCCCCCCGTTTTTTTGCATTGGCCTTCACCTGTTTCATTTGGCTCTCTGGGAGTGTCTTTGCTCTTCCTATTACTAAACTCAGAACTCATTTTTGATCAGATTCTGGAAATGCAATTCAGTTCCTGGCAGCTCCATTAACAGCTCCATGGCCCTCAGCTGCTATTTTCGTAGCCAGGAATAAAAGCGACTGCGCTTGCGAAAGTGGTGTGGCTTAACAAAAGGATATAAGACACAGTGGGGCTGAAGATGCGCCCGCCGAATGGCGCCTGCGCTACCGCCTTGAACCTTATGCACATATTTAGTATTTTCCCCAGTCCACACCGCGACATGATTAGGCACGTGAACTAACATGTTGTCTGAGCATTTCTGCATTCAAATCTGGCAATAGCAGGCTATCTGTAATGGCAAGGGCCGATCTGTGAGAAAACGCTGCCGTACCTCTGGCTACGGCGTTACAGGAAACGGGGTCGCTGGTGGACCTGACGATCCTGGCCAGCTTCTGGTATCGCTTGGCTCGCAGCGTGTGGCCTGAGGTAGATGAGGCATGCAGCACTGAGGAGGCAGTCGAGGATGGGGACCAGACCCCGAAGCATAACCGGCCCCCTCTGGCTCGTCCAGAAGCGGGCGAGGATGGGCATGCGAAGGAATTGTGGGCCGATGCCGATGATCCAAAGGCACGCGGCTGGGCATCAGGTGCTGGAGGGTGAGGCAAAACGAGCTTCATAGCCACTCGGTTTTTTGGCTCGGGAGAAGGTGGACTGGCAAGGGCCTGGCTCTCGTCGCCCTCAGGAACACAGATGTTGTCCAGAGAGCGGGTGACGGAATCCTGAGCGACGGAGGACTCGCTGCAGTCCAGGCAGGCGTGAGAACGGCCCCGAGAGCGGGCGCTGTGCTCCGGGCTGGTGTAGCTGGGACAGAGCGTTGTGTACGGAGACAGGTCGGAGCATTCCTCTGACGAGCTGCTTTGGTCAGGGGCGTCTGCCAGTTCGGACGGCAGCAGGGACGCACTGTCTACGGAAGCTGAGAGAATTGGATAAAGAACTGCACATGTAGCTGCACTTTTTAAAATCAAGCATCAAAGTGCACCAATCAGCCATGACATTAAGACCACCTGCCTAATATTGTGTCTCACCCTGAGCACCGAGGCCTGCAGAAGTGCTCCTCTCACACGGCTCGGCGGCCTGCTGCCCCAAACTGGTGGTGACCTGCAGGTACAGAATAAACCGAAATGCAAACAAAGAAATCAATAAAACCTCTAAGTATGCACGCGCTTCGGTGTATGACCACCTGGAGAACATGCTCATGGGACAACCCATCTCTTTCATGCACATGCGGCAAATTAGGGACCGCCATAGGAGGAGGGCACATGGCAACACGGCAACATGGCAACCCGTACTCGTCTTAGAGTAAACTTTAGCCCAACAGGGGGCACTGTTACACTCCCTAACCAGCGCTCTTGTGTTCTTCTGCAAGCCACCGGAGAAACTCGCTACAAAATCTGGATTCTAGGGTGATGCACTGAGGCTGTCCATTAATTCTACGTTCCATGTGTTCCTTTGTCAGGCGCTTTTATCCAAATTGACTTGAAAGTAAGGTGGAATAAAAATCCCAAAGTAAATTCAGCCCATCCCCAGCAATTATTGCACCCCTGGTAAAGAGGAAGGAGCACATGCTTTAGAAGAAATTCAGGTATAGGAGAGAAATCTCGCGGTGACAAGGTGGAAAAAACCCGACGTTGGTCTGGAAGGCAAATCAGCATCAAGCTATTTTTAACATGCGCCACAATTATTGCCACCCCTGCGTTTAATACTTTGTACAACCTCAGCTTGCCGTTAAAACAGCACTTAGTCTTAAAACCTGCGTTTTTATGAGGTTGGGGATTTGAGACCATTCCTCTTCACATAATCCCTCCAGATGGTCCGTGGTCCCCACGCTTTTTCTGTTGACTTTGGATCAGTGGACCGAGATGACTATTGCAGACGCTTGGTGTTGTGTTCAAGAAAACCTGGGTCAGTGTCCATTCGGACAGATGCTGACGTATAAACTCCTGGTATTTTTGGCACCTCTAGTGCCATGTAGCCTAGGATTTTTGGAAAAAAAAGGGGCAGACAACCTTATATTATCTTAAAGGGCCAATCTCAAGTTGAGCAAGCCTAGGGCGACAGTGGCGAGGAAAAACTCCCTGAATAAAGAAGGAAGGAACCTTGGGAGGACCAAGACTCGAAAGGGT
>JAUZST010002250.1:0-18225 GCA_034779995.1 Parotocinclus haroldoi | reverse complement strand
ACACACACACACACACACACACACACACACACACACACACACACACACACACACACACACACACACACACGTACAGACACACACAGACAGCCAGATACACACAGCCATCCACACACATAGCCAGAAATGTGCACAGGCAGACACCCATCTGGCCAGTAAACTAGCCAGCGAGCCACAGACAGACAGACAGACAGACCCAGTCAAAGTCAAACAGCCACAAGTAGACAGACGTGCATTCTCACAGACACACAAAAACACATGAAGGCAGACAGACAGACAGACGCAGACGCAGAGTCAGAAAAACAGCCCAGCCCATTGCAGATGAGGGGCCCGATTGAGGAGGGTCATGGGGGAGGGGATGACCATCGAGGAGGAAAAAAAAAACATGCGCGGAAGCAATCCCTCAGAACTTCTCTCTGAATGGATCGCTGTGGTCCTGTTACACTCTGTGTCACCCCGACCCTCCCCCTTTCCCCGGCTGCTGGAAACTATGACGGACAGAGTGAGAGAGTAAGGGTGAGAGAGAGGGAGGAATGGTTAGTCAGTGTGTGTGTTAGTTTTAATTGCCGCACAGGATGTTGTGTGTTGAGATTGCCTTTCTTAGGTTTCAGGGAAAACTAGAAGCAGGCAAACTCACACAGGTGGGCTTTATTAGTCTCAGCCACACAATGTTGTGCAAATAATATTAGAAGGTGCCTCATCAAAGGCTCTGGACTGCCAATCAGAAGGCTGTAGGTTCAAATACAGGATGTAAAAAGCAAGCACTGCTGGGCCATTGCAAATACTTAAAATACTTTCAACTGCATAATTTGCTCTGGATAAAGGTTCATTAATTTTGATGACATTCCCTGTGTCATTTCCCTCTCTTTTCACTGAAACAGTTTTTGCTTTGCTGACCACTACAGGAAAGTCATTCTTGGAAAAAAAAAGAATAGGATTAGTTTACAAACTTGTTGTTACCATGTTGGCCAAAGGTAAGATCATTGATCAATTGTTAGTCAAAAAAAAATGCATGACTATTTTCCATCAATAATCTACCAGTGGCAGAATGGTCACCAAGTGTGCAAGTATATTCTTCCCTCTCAGCAAGCATAGTTCCACAACAGATGGTTCCATCTAAAAATGGTTCCTGGAGAGCTGAATAGCCCAGAATAAGGTCCCAGGACTGTGCTGTAAAACACAGACGCTAGCCTGACCGTAACCAAATGTTTAATTCCAGCTCCCTAAAACGACGTTTGGATTCTTTAGATTTGACCTTTAGGTATGTGTAAATGCAAATATGATATATGGTTTCAGGCCAAACTCAAAATCAGACTAACAGGCTGAGAAAGCACTACTTCTGCACCCCCGCACAACACAATGTGTTATTGTACTCCAAACAGGCAAAAAACTCTAATCGTTGTTTAACTGTAGCCTCATTCTGTTTCTGTTGAGTTTTGAAGCAGAACCCCAACACTGGCCCTTCCTGGAGCTTGGGAAAGTACCGGGAAATGGGAAGCAAACTGGAGCCAAACCAACAGAAACAATGGAGACATGTGGACGTATAGAATTGCTTATCCTGCTTTTTAAACTCCATAAAATGAGGGAAACCAGACTTGTTTATACTTTGTAAGTCAGTAGAAAGCCAGTCACATCTACTCTAATGTTCTTATCTACGTAAGATGAACGGTACATGTAGTTTAATTGTGAAAAGACATATGAACTATCATGTATTCATTCAGCAAACTAATGCCCAAAGCAGCAGTAGCAGGTGATAGTATTATGACTAGTATCCTCAGCCACAGCAAACGTTAAAGCTTTAAAACTGTTTACCAAAACAGCCAACTGAGGACAGATTTTCACCACAAATACCCCTCAAATGCACTTTTGAAAACTTGACAGAGACAGACATAATGAACATCACACGTTTATATTAAAACAAGACTGTTTTTTTTACCACACATATTCTTAATAACAGCTAATGGTCAAAAGTTTAGTGCCTAGAATCCTGTCATGTAGTGCTCTGGATAGGCAAAATATTTATCGGACTCAAGATTTACAATATGTCATATTTTTTCTTCTGCATGATTAGGTAGTTGCATAATTTGTCTTTGTTTGGTGTTCTACAAAAGTAATTACAAAAGAAACAACATGCAATTTGTCACAGATTGCTTTAAAATGCATTCAATAATCGTATCATAATCATATTTTTGCAGTTATCTGATTAATCAAGTAGCCATGTACACGGCTCTGTCTGCATGTGTGCAGAGTTGCTATGGAAGCACCTAGTAAAATTAAACATGGTTGCCAGGTCCTGTTATTCTATATTATTTTTGACTTTTTTTGCCAGACGTGTGGCTTTATGACTTGGATCTGGCAACAGTGGAATTAAATTAGGCATCCATGAAAAGGCTAAACTCAGAAACACAGTTTAGCAGCATATGCAGAAATACATATTTAAAATATAAATATTTAAAATATAATAAACATGTTGTTGTATATTTATTGAAGTTTACATTAAATCCTTCCATCAGATTATTGGCTGGCTGCAAAGTAAAAATCTGGTTATTACTCAAGTCATGTACACATGGAGCTCTTCCATTAGCCGATTAGCCAAGGGCATGTAAACTAATTAATCAGACACCTGACAAAATTGGCTTTTCTGCAGTTATTGGATTATTAAGAACATGTAAAAGCCCTCATTGTTGGTATCACATTCATACATCAAAGACTAATGGGCAGTTTGTAACTTTCAAAAGAGCATAAGATGGACAGAAAGCAAACATTGACCCCACAACCTCCTTGGGGAGGAGGGCAGAGCAAATGGAGATGGAAAGAGAAAGCCACCCCTAGTAAGCAGCAGTACACTTAAGTGGGGGGTGTCTCTTTCAGGTTCTCTTTCCAGCTGTCATCACTGCGATCTTTGCTGAGGAACTCAGTAAGCAAAGGGAGCTCAAGGGGATTGTAGGGGGTAGAGAGCTCACAGGATTGGGACTGGACCCACCCAGTCACTAAACACAGCTCTGATTGATGGCCCAATTATCAGGATCCTGTTTATTGTGCTGCTGTTATTTATAACAGAATGAGGAGAAAGGGGGTGGGGTAATAAGGGCTGGGGCACATCCCAGAGTCCTTGCAGCCCCCTGAGAGAAAAGACACACATCCCCACATCACTGAAATAAAAATGAATTTCAAATTTCTATAACCTGTGATTTTAACCCTGATCCCCCTGACTCACAATCCTAATCATAATCATAATCCCTCCATCTCCTTCCACGTTACAACTGAGTGAATCACTCGATTCCAGTTAAGAACAATTCTCATGCCATGCTGACTCACAATGATCTAAACTGTCCCTGTTCTGACCCCCATGGCTTTGAAAACATGTTTAGCCGTGCATATCAACAAGAAAATAACAGAGGACACAATATTGAAACCCGTCCTTTCTCCCAGCTGGTGAGAAGCTTCCTTGTTCTTTGAGCAACAAGGGTTTTCTCTGCAGTCCAGTGAGCAAAGTACTTAGGATCTGGAGTTTCCATCAGCAGGACATCATCAGGAGAGATTACCACATAACCCTCTGACCCCCAGCAAATGTAGGCTTTCCTTTGAAGGAGGGCTCATATCACACACTGAACCAAACACAACTTTGAAGCAGCATGGAAAAAAGTTATAGGAATATTCAAGCTGCACTTCAATAACAGTATGTAAAAGCATTATGCCATCAACAGGACCACAGTGTTCTGTCGACTGTACAACAGGCAGGGATTTTGCTTGCTATTTCCTTTTGTAACACCTTCACATGCCCTCATCCAAGCTGTCAGCCAAATGCTCTCCAAATGTAAAGAAGTGCAGAAGAGTGCGCAGCAACCAACCACAATGCAGACCTCACAACTTGCAACATTTGGCTTTGAGAAGTAACACCTCAACTTTGCTAGACTGGAGAACTAATACTGTACAGTGTAAATGAGTTTCTATACACTTTTTGCTACGTTACACACTCTTAATCTTGTATTAAAATGCTAATCCTGAGCAGACAGATCAACATTTAACTTGCATTACTAGACAACTGTCACAAGTTAGCAGAGGTTTTGTAGCACCTTAAAGCTTAAAATACCTAAACTAAATGCTCCCAGTTGGGTTGGTACCAAATGGTTCCCAGTACTTAATCAGAAAGTAAAACTTTAAATTCCCAAAAGATTTACTACGCATGCACTAGATTCTCTTTTAACATGATGGACATCGAAAAATTGGCGTACAGACCTATCTAGCAGGTGATCGTATGACCAATGGGTTAAACATCACAGTGTGGAACTAATGAAAATGCTCTCCTATGCAGTGACGTCTTTCTCACCTATTTGATGGAAGATGACTTGACCTGACAACCTTACAGTGAAATACTCAAGGTACTGGATGGTCAGCCTCGAGTCTAGAACCAGTGTTTGACCCCATTTTCCACTAAGCCCATTTCATGACCACCTAACAAGATGGTCTGAGATTTGCAAAGAGTAAACTGTGTAAAAATGCTGTAAATGAAAATGTAAAAGGTGTTACAGAACATCATTGGTTGAACTTCTTTCATCATAATGAAGCACCTTCAATAATTTTAACTCTTTAACTTTTGATGTATGGAAAGCAACAGCAACAATGCACTACAAAAATAACACCGCAATTAAGTTAACATCAAAAGACACAAACAGAGGATGCACTTTCCATTTCCTGATCTGCAAATGAACCCAAAAAAAATCAGTCTCCAGTTTAGACTTGAGAATTTGAGCTAAATGTCAAAATGCCCATCCCTTCATAAAATGCCTGTCAGGATATATTTCTACACTGGCGGATTGAAATGCGGTGGATTACTTGGATCTTGGCACATGGGTTTATTTATTACATGGGAGATTTGGGCGATCTCCTCATTGGGAGATTTGCCTCAAGGAACAAGCATGTATAAAGCTTGCATAATGCACAACTTTGTTGAAAGATGATTAAGAGCAGAGCATTTTAAAGAAGTGGGTGTTGGGTGAGACTGATTCCCATCAGAGGGAACCACTCTGGCTTTAATAAAACAGCGGAAGCCCTGATTAGCCCCTCTATTTAGCCACAGTCTCTAAATTGGGGTCCTTCATTAGTTTATGACCCCTGCCTAAGCACCTCTGCACTTGGAGACCCTTTTCTCCCCTAAGGTTTTTGGGGTAAGGACGAGGGATTTGCCCCACCAAAATGCTCTAAACAGGCAGGCGAGAACTAAACAAGGCGACCCCCTGCCCCCCGTTATAAATCAAAGCTCATGGCAAACTGCTAGGGGAAATGGGGGGGAGTAAAGAATAGGTCAACACACAATGTTGACCTTTTCCCACCCTTCTCTTCAATGGGATTTATAATGGAAACTGGCAGACAAGGAGGAGAGAGAGAGAAAAAAAGAGAGCAATAACAATGGAGGCCCATAATCCACTTCCACTTATCTCTTTCAAGCAAAACAGATCATCAACACGCTTAATTATTACATTTTACAGGTTCTATAATCAATCCAAAAGATCCAGAGTATCTGATTGTCACTTACTAGCAATTAATATCTGAGAGAGTTAAAAAAGTCCTGTGGTAATTAGATTTAATTATGGCCAAGTCGTTTGTCAGGGCATTTAGTTTTCCAAAATTTCTGTGTCTGAATCCAATAAATGTCAACTCCTAAATGTACATAAATGTTTAAACAGGAGTTTGTACTAGGCAGTAGTTTTAAGAAGAAATGAGATCTTACTTTGCTTGCCCAATCATCTCAATTGGGTGACACCAAGCAACACAGTAAACACATGAAAAACAGTAAATGCCACAGTATGATCTTGTAATAACTTCTAATAAAGGATGGCATGATGGCACAGACTTGTGAATATAGACCATATGCTCACAACACTCCCACATTCAACACATTTCAGCTAGCATTTCTAATGTGCCCAGCGTGAATCAGTATATGTGTGCACCTGCTCTCCCCTAAAATGACACCCTGGTCTAGGGTTGCTTCTTGTTTCTGCACAATGCTGCCAGAACCTCAGAACTGGACTAAGCAGGTAAGGAAAAATTAATGGGTGAATATGAATGGTAAATAGCTAAAAAAAAAACCTGGCACACTAAGAGATCAGGTTTGAGGCGATCATAGGTGTGTGATGAAGTTTATGAAGTTACATGTGTAATCCAGAAGAAATCGCAGTAGAAAACCTGTGGAAACTGCCCTTTGTGCTTGTATCTGAACTTGTATAGACAAGTCCAGTTTTGTTTGGCTCACAAAAAAAGCTGAGCAATCCAGGTGGAATAAACCACGTTTAACAGCATAAAATAAAACTGGAGACACAAAGTCTCTCTCATTTCCATCTATCTTGCACTTTCACTCTAGCTCTGCTTCATCTCTGAATGCCTCAGACTTGTGTTGACATTGTGTCATGCCTGCGTCACAAACCGCAGATCCATTCATGCTAATGCTAAACATCGGTAGCCTTGATCTGAGTCACTGGAGCTGCGTGACTCACACGAGGCCAAGCCACAAATAGAGACATCAAAGTGCAGTGTGTAGATACACACACTCTACACACTCTACTGAACCGAGGGGAACCTACCGAACATACAGACACACCTGCTTTTAGAGGACAGATGATAAGACTGGATGATATACACTCTACTGAACTTAGAGAACAGATAGAACAAGATATACATTGCACACACACACACACACACACACACACACACACACACACACACACACACGTGTGCATACACGCGCGCGCACACACAAAACATAAATATAATCAGTGGAGAGGTTGCATAGACAGACACCAGACACCTGCACTTAAAAGAGAACGGAGAATGGATAAGACACACACTACTGGACTTTGGGGAACGATTAGACAGACACACACCAGAACTAATGTCTTATACAGTAAGTGACGCAACGCAACAGCTGACAATTAAAGCAATTGCTACACCTTCTTCACAAACATTTGGGGATATTTAATCAATTTAATTGTATATATATTATGTACAACAATATACGCAGTTCTATGCAAATGTTTTAGCACTCCTGGTAAAATACATGGCTTAATAAAAATAAATACAATCCCATTAACCCATTAACAAGTTTTCAGATTCTGGAAAACCCTTGTACAACATGTAGAACGGTGGCACAATATTTGAACAAAGTGTCAAATTTTACATATTAACATGCCTTCACCTCTTCCTGGTTTCCTAAGGTCACACGGGTGCCGAAAACCAACGAAGTTGTTAAAAACCTAAATTGGTGTCCTGTGGGAAAGTGGAGCACAAACAGAGCTGAGGTCAACACCAAACAGAGGTGAATAAGCAGCAGCTCTCATCGCTCTCGAACCACCAACAAAAAGAGGGACAAGAGGAAGTGGGGGTACAGGGTGGGGGTGGGGGTATGTCTCAGCTCTTTGCCGCTCACTCGTGCTTTCAGACGCCAAAAGAGACAGTGCATCGAGATCAAACAATGGCCACACACAGACAAGGGACTCCCAACTGTGTGTGTGTGTTCATGACAAGTCTTTTAAATATCAAGTTTTCACATTTATAGCATTTACAGAAGATCTACTCAAGGTGTGCTGTAGTAATTTCGAGAAATGTCTAGTGAAATTGTGATAGAGATGAATGTCACAAAATTGTTGGTTGGAATATTGAATACATCGACCAGAAAACTGAAACTAAAATCATTTTTTGTTTTTTGTAAATAAGGTTTGTTTGTTGTTAAATAATAAAGTAATAGTAAACTGATAACGTCATATAGAAGGTTAGGGTATATGGCCAGAACAGGAGAATGAAGGTACCTGTGTTTTAGTTACATTTTCCATTGAATTCCATTTTTGATTAATTAAAAAATGTATTATTTTGGCTGTTGTCCTTTACACTCTCTTATGCCACCAACATATTGCTTTTTGTCACCTGTTCTGCATTTCGTTATCATATCCTATGCTATTCCACTGTAAGTCTCTCAGACACACATACACACACACACACATACAAACACATACACACACATACACACTCACACACACATACACACTCACACACACATACACACTCACACACACACACACACACACATACACACACATACACACACATACACACATATACACACATATACACACACACATACAAACACATACACACACACATGCAAAAATCCGGTTAATTGGACCATCAGTTAATGGGACCAGCCACTTATTATTTGGACCGAATCCTAAAGTACCGAAACAAATCCTATTATATACGTGTAATGTTATCTTATTTGGACCAAAGTTCACTTAGAGCAGATGCAAAGCAGGGTAGCGAGATATGGGAGGATTTTTGGGATTTGGGAGAATTTATGCTTTCATGGTCAGGAAATCTGAAAAGTTGTGTTGACAAGAGCAAAACCAGTGGGAGGTGAACACGCCCACCACTTTCTTGATTTTGTTGTTGTGATTTTGTTCAAGTGCAGTCCGTCAAGAGAACGGTCGCACTTTGTAGTTCAATTATTACAGTCTGCTGACCTTCTGTTTTTCCACACGCTTTGTTAACCTGATGCGTTTAAAACATCCAAAAGCACTGCTGTGTCTGATCCACTCATACCAGTACAACACCTCAGTGCTGAGAATGATCCATCCAAACACTACCTGATCTGAGCGGGTCCTGGCCATTAACAGTGTAGAGGGGATGAACAAAGTATGTAGAGAAACAGGTGGACTACAGTCTGTAATAGCAAAACTACAATAAGGTTTCTATATAAACAGAGCTGACATAATGGAAAGTGAGTGTAAAAACAAGGAGTGGTCATTATATTCTGATACGACTGTATAGGCCTATATAATACAGATAATTTACATATAGTATTAGCTGATGGAAGACAATAGTAAATAAAATAACTAATCATTGCAACTGAGGTATGCAGAAGAGCATCCCTGATCACATCAAACCTTGAACCAGATGGGCTACATCAGCAGAAGACAACACTGGGTGCCACACCTATCAGCTAAGATCGAGGAACTGAGGCAATAATTTGCATGTGCTCACCAATATCATAACAATAGAAGACTGCTGCAAACATTCAGATGTGAGTGCCAGAATGTGCCATAAACATGAAGTGTGTCTCCATCATGCCTTGTATCAATGGTTCAGGATACAGGTTCAGGTGGTGGTGTAACAGTAGTGTATTTTCTTTGCACACTTTGGGCCCCTTATTTATAATTAAACATTGCCAAACTTTCTAAAAAAGGAAAAGAAATTACAGCCAATCAAAAGGAAAAATGGCTTTCAGGCTGAGCAGTCATTAGCAGCAGCAAGCACCATGAATTCACCAGTAGAGTAAATGTCTTGATTTTACTTTTCACTTTCAATCCATTTCTCACTATATTACATGAGCTTTATCACCACTTTATTATAAAATAAACTTTGTGTTAATGATTTTGGACAACTGTAGGTTTAAGCAAGTCTTACAAAAACATTCGTACTTACATGAGTGTTAGCCCAAGTCAAAAATTATAACAACATAACACCACCTAAAACAACAGATTCTTACTTCAACAACCACGCAACTACCATGTGGCACAATAACATCAACTTGGAACTGCACAACAAGAGTGGCAACAACAAAAGAAATCTTCACCAAAAGTAGCCAATAATTGAGTGCAGGTTACATTTGGGGATAAGGGCCTTGCATGGCAATGCTGGGATTTAAACCTAAGACCTACTAGCCATTAGTCCAGTAATTTAACCACCGTTATCACCACAGTTCCACTGCAAAAAAGACATAAACAAACAAGACATACAAGTGCATTTTCAAAAGTCAAATAGAACCAACAGATAAAATCTGTCACCTGGAAGACCACATTAACAGCATAATGACCACTAAACAATTAGATCTTATAATTCAATAAAGTAAATCTATAAACACTTTGAGAAACTAACAACTCCAGTAAATGATCAGCTACTTGGTTTTTAAAACCATATTTATATGTATATATGTTATATGTTATAAAAATGTGTTTCTTGAGTGTTGTAGAATCATTGCTTAAAGATATCTCATGGTCATATGTATTTATTCCGTTTAAACTTAAGTTCTCTAAACTATTTATTTATTTTTTTTAGAATTTGTTTTTGAAATTAAAACTCTCCTAATAATAATTTACCAAATCAAGTTCTGTGTTTACATAATGTTTACCCTGGGAGAGATTTGTGAGCCAGTATGTCAAAGCAAGCCCAAGTCTTTGTCTCCCAGTTTAATCCCTGCCTGTCCTGGTTAGGTCACAGCAGAAACAGAGACTATCCTGGTTTTTACTGGACTCAGGCAGAAGTACACCTTTGAGGGCAGTCAAAAGGTCGTTGTTGCCGTGTGCAATTTTGAGGCAGCCAATCATGTATTTGTGTGAAGACTTGGCCTAGACTGAAGGTACTGCCAGGAGTCTAACAGTGGCAGACTCACCAACCTCAGTACCCACAAACAATAAAAAACACAATCCATACAACCCAAGATATAACTAAACAGTGTAGTATTGACAGGTAGATGTGAAAATGTCATGACCCCTTCCAACTGCACCATTACGCTCAGTAACACAGACCTGTTAGAAAGTCCTGCTCTTGATAGACCTTCCATATTGACTTTCTCATATATACCATAATTAGATGCTAACATTATGCTCTTGAACTGACTGAAGCATAACGAGTTATTATGGATAATTAACAGACATACATGAGTTGTGATTCGCAATTTTCCTGTTCCCTTGCCCCCCCCCCACCAACTTTTTTCACATAGCTACTCCAAATGAAGCAGATGTTCTCCAGATGTTTCTGCTCCCAACATCTGGCTTTAAAAGCTCTCCTTTGTATCACCGTAAATCTGAGGGTAATCATGATCGGCCAGTCAGATGGGATGCCAAATTTACAAAGTCCTATTGTTATACGTGCAAGATGATATAAATAAAAGCAAGCGTCACACGATGTTCAGAAAAACAGATCCCTCCATAACGATGCAGCTCAAAACAAAATATGCTGAGGTACATTTCCAAATCTTAGTGCGGCTAGTCTTTTGGTCAACTAAAAAGAGGAGCTTTAGCTCTAAAATGGGGGCAGATGAGTTTGGCAGTCCTGTCCTATCCTCTCTTTTCCCAGCTACACTGCTTCTTTGTTCCATCTGAAATATGATCAACACACACACACACACACACACACACACACACACACACACACACACACACAGCCTGATCGCTCATTCTCAGGACAGCTCCATCCAATCACTGCGTCTGAGTGTTTTCTGGGATTAAATTAATCCAGCTAACACTCAATATCACTAGTTCACCAAGGTTAGTGTTTTCCTGTACACCACAATGTGTAGAAGTTTATTCACCATACTGTTAAGTGTCCAACAGTTAACTACAGCATATACATTTAATGTTTATTAACAGAATGAGCTGACAAGAAGTTCTTTGCTGCTTATAACACTAAGATCAGACTAAAGCACAATATGATTTGTCCGTTTAGGCTATAGTCACTTTTCGGCATATTCGCACTGGTTGTTGTGATATGGAGGTATTCCTATCAATACTTTGTTTATTTTTACACTTTAACTGTTACTAAGAGTTTGTAAACCTAGGTTTGAGCACTGAGCAAACATTTGTTTATATATGGCTTCATTACTCATGGGTACCCAGTTCCAAAATTCCAAGAACCAGGTACCCATTACGAAAATATAATTTCAGTTCAACATATAACTTCCTACAAACACATTTGATAAAAAAACAGAGCAAAATACATTAGTATTAATCAGGTATCTCTCTGCCAGGACTGAGCTATAGCATTACCGGCAAACCAAAGCTCAAAAGCACTCAAAAGTTCAGCTCCACTGGCAGAGAAAACGCAAAATGCAGTATGTGTGGAAAGCTGATCTGTTGTAAAGGAACATTTCTGTTGTTCTGTTGGCAAAACATCTGATGCACCAGCATGAAATTGAGCTTCAGCATTGCACTGCTTATGACTAAATGCAATATCCTAGCACAAGAGCTACTTTAGCCAGGACAGGCCAATATGCTTAACATGAACAAAGATTAACAAGGCTTAATGTACTTAAACAATACTCTGGATTAAACATTGGAATAGATTAGAACCAGAATCAATAAAATGCAAACCATACCCAACCCCACATAGTACCGACAATAATAATCATAATATAAACAATATCCTGTATCTGTATTATCACTGGAATCAAATCAGAACTGAAAAATTTGAATCAGCCTATCACTAACTTAGACTATTGCTAACATTTGTATACAATGCTGCAACTTCTTTGTATGCTGCTGCAATATTAAGTAGGTTTATAGGCTAATTCTGTATATGCTGCAACAAATAATAGAAGTTATATATTTTCTGTGCTGTCGTACATAATTTTTGAACTAGTACATTAGTGCATCTTGTAACGGCATATATCCACTTCACTGCTGTATGATCCCACTATACTCGCTTTTATTTGTTGTGCTACAGTGCCTTGTATATTTGTAAGCCATGTTGTCCTATGTTATTTTGTTTGCACCATGGTCCAGGATAAAGAGGCACTGATAGACTGGCTGGTGATCAGAATCAATCAGTTTACAGTGTAATAACTGGTGATTAACCAATAAGTCTCATATAAATGTATAACCATAAAGCTCGCACAGACAGAACAGACAGAGTCATATATTGTAGTGCTATTTAATAGTTCCTCCCTATGGTTATGTAGGCAATCCTAATTTGGGAGTAAGGAGATAAATTAGCAAGCAGGGATCTACTGAGCCATATTTTCAGCATAGAAGTAAGCTACTTCAAAGTGATTGTTGTTTGCTATTGATTTCAAAAGTCAGATGTCGAGGTACATCTCCAAAAACAATTGGAACAACAAATTTAATAATATGATTAAAACAGCCTCACCCTGCTGAATATGTGGAATTTGACCAAACTAACAAAGGCAAAGAGAATAAAACTACATATTAATAAATTCCATTTAAGAACATAAGTTTAAATAAATTACATTTATCCAATATATTTGTACATATATATGTCACTTAACACCCACGATACCTGCTGTAAAGTTGCACGACACGATTTGGATGTTATCAAACACCATATTATATAATTATATATAGCAATGCTGTATTGGTACTGTAGCATAGCAGGTACAAATTAAATAGCTGAGATACTACAGTGTTCCCCACACACTGACCTCCACATATTGGTTTTCTATTTTTTACTATTTAAACACACATTAAAAGATAATATTCTTAAGACGAACATGCGGTACATACTTGCATACTACATACTTACTACATACATACATACATATATATGGTAGAAAGGGTGACATGACAGAGTCTCTTTGAGTCTTGAACCTGGAACCAGAACTTCAAGATCCATAGCGATTGCTACCGTACAACTAACAGTCAGTCACCTGGTCCGTCTGATTTATGTAATTTGTCAGTTATCTGATTTAAGTCTGATTTGAAAAGGTATGCAATTGTGGCTTGAATCAGACTGGGGAAAAATACAGACTGTAACCAATCTCCTTCTTCCCATATGCTGACAGACCTGAGACCCTGCACTGCAATCATTATGCAAATCTGAGATCCACATACTTACTCCAACTAGTCAGTGAAGTAAAAATAAACTGGTCCATTACAAAATATCACATCTGAAGCATGAAGCCAAATAGACTCACTTAAGAAAATATCTCTGTCCAGAAGGTGTTTTGGCCATCTCCCATCCTGGAGGCAGAGGCATGTCGTCAGGGATCTCGTAGGAAGGCTGGCGCAGGTGCTGTGGGGATGTACCCGGTGGGTTCAGGCCGTTCAAGTTGCCAGAGGTGACCGTGCTGAGTTGCAGGGAGGCAGGAGAGGAGTGCGCACGGACATGCTGTGGGGTGAGTGTGCCCGCAGTACTCGCATCCGTGCTTGCCTGTTGAGTCACACACAACACACACCTCAAAACCACAACCTGCCGCAGGGGTGAGGAGTTTCATTACACAGACAGACAATGGGATAACGGTTTCAGAAAGATATTAAGACCTCTGTGGGGTATTAAAAGATGGAACCGAATGACTCACAAGGTAGTGTGAGTCACCCTACTGGTGTAGGAAATCACAATGAGAAAGAGTGAATGTGCAAAAGATCACAGGGACTGTCACATGATCACAATATTAAGATCTTACAGATAAGGATTGATTGAGTTATTTGCTAAATGTAGAAACACTGTGTACTTAACGCACTTAAAGTACCAATTATTAAATGCTCTTTTGGTCTTTAAGTGATTTATCCTAGCGAGAGTTGCTGTAGGTCAGGAGTCGGGTATCTCACGCACTAATGCATTTATACACATATGATTTTGAAGCAGACATGGGGAGAACTTGCCAGACTACGCAGTCTGGAGTCCCCGTTCAAGTTCACATACATTTTAAACAAATTTCAAACCACAGTATGTTGACTAATAGTTCTTTACTCTAATTGATAAATCATTTAACTATGCTTCCTCATCAGACTATTGGGAAGAGTACAGAGTAAGAAATCATGATAGTGATTAAAACGTGATTCCTACTGCACCTGGCAGGCAAATGACACAAAAGTGATTTCTGGCTTCGGCAGTGGGATAACAAAAGTGGTCTAATATAAAGTAATCTTTTTTTTCAATACATATTCAATATTTACTGCATTTCACACACAGTCCTTTTTCGAATACTAATACAAAGAATGGAATTATGGGTTATGGCCTTCCAAAGGGCCCAGCAATGGCAAATTGAAAGGTGAACTACTGCACCACAAGAGCATATATATACAGTCCACAACTGTAGAAACGGTTTTATATAATTAATATACATCTTTATTTAAACATAGCAATTACAGCACAGTATACTTTTGCGAGAATTGGTTTTAATTTAATTTTAATTTTATAGATATTTTATGGAGACACTTCCACAAGACATGTTCTTAATAGAAGAATATGTATGTACACACAATATCAGTGCTTTTTGTAATTACTTAACATCTAAAGTGTGCATTTTGTGAAGTAAAAATTCAGGTCGACTCTGGCCTACTCCAGATTAAACAGGACAGGAAACACAAGAGGCCTACATTGGGGAAACACATAGGATATGTGGTTGAATCCCAAAGGACTTAAAATTGAATACGAAGTGCACTAGCTACAGTACAAACACCATTGAACGAAGGACGCTTACGTAGGGTAGAAGGAGGTATGTTGGGCTGTGATTACGGGGAGAGGCGACGCGCTTGCGCAGAATGAAGATTTATGTAGCGCTATGAAAAGGAAAATTCCTACAGAAAAGTTGTATTCAATAGAGGTAAAGCGTAAAATTGTCACAAATCAGTGTCGTTCGATGTCATGGCATTAAATGTCTTATATAAATAACATAAAAATGTTCGAATTATGCTTTCAAATGTGCATATAGGAGTAACTTGCTTTAATGAAGCATTCTTATAAGTAGGCTATGTGAACTGCTTGTTCAAATATTTTCCGATTATTTGGGCAAAGTACCTTAAGTTTAAAGTGTTTGTACAAAGTGCGCACATATGCTAAATAACTTGCAACAAATGTCATAAAAAAGAAGTCTCCTCTTCGCTGGGTGTTTACAATGCATACTGGACCCTACAAAGATATTTTGACAATATAAAGGGGATTCAATTGGAAAATGAAGAAGGTTCCTCTGGAGTTTTATTTTATTTGGGTGATTAACGTAGATCCAATTTAAATTAAACTGTTTGAAGATGTTGTTGAAATGGCTGTTTGTGATGAAATTCAAATTTTAAATGTGTTTTTTTGGACTCGTGGTTTTGAAAGGAATGCCCCAGAGAAACAAACTCTAAGCAACATTCTCAGAGTGTTAAATAGCAAGATTTTGCAAAACCTTTCTTGAAAGTTTCTCGTTATGATCTGTCATTTTGGGGAAAACCTCTGCATGAAGAACCTTCTAGAAATACATAGGTGCCAAACTGACAGGTCTTTTTGGAAGATGTCATGTGTAATGGTTTTCATTAAAACTGGGTTAATTATATCAAATATTTAAGGGTGCATGAGGTTTCTTTTAGTGGACAATGGGTCTAGGAAGAAACATTTTAACCTGATCTGTCTGAAAGATACAGTGGTTATTGGCTACCTCAAAACTGGAAAGTTCTTGTTGATCTATAAATTGGGAAACTGCACTGAATCTCAAATTTAAATGGGTTCCTCATAGGCCATCTGTTGTTGAAAAGGTTTCCCTTGGGAGCAAACAAACTAAACCATTCTGAAAGCAAGCTGGAACCACTTGTGCTTAAAGGAAGTCAATATAGTCTTTCTAAACAAGTTCTTCTTAAAGGGTTCTGGGACAGTTAGTCAATAGTTGTGGGTACTACTTGGAAGATATTGTCAAAATAGGTCAATTCAATAAAACATTTTAAGAATGTAAAAAAGGAGCTCTGATTTAACTGGTTTATGGAGAACCACTAATTTGATATCCGAAAGATGCAGAGGTCCTTGGCTACCTCAAAAACTTAAGTTTGTTCTGCTTGAACCATAAAATATGAGACTGTGTTTAAGTTTAAATAGGTTCATGTAGGAACATGTGTAACAGAAATGTTTTTCCACAAAGAAACAAACTCATTAAACACTGGTTGTGTATGATGGAAGTCAAGAAACCCATAGTTAACCCCATTTTTAAAAGACCTACAGCTCCACATTATCAAGAATTCTTCTCTGGTCGACTTGGTTTAGCAAACTGGACAAAGCAAATAAAAGACATAGTGTGTTCAGTGGTTGTAATAAGATGCCTCAACTAGCCCACTTGTGGAACCTTCTTAATAGTTACCACCGATGACTCGGACATAGGCAGATTCAAAAATGAAGAGTTTAGGTCACTGGAAGAGTATCAATGATTCTTAAGCTGACTGAATTCTGTAAGAACATCGATCAGCTGTTCTTGACCACAGTTGACTTGGAAGCTGTTCTAATGGGTTCCACTTCAGGGTGCATAAACGTAAGCACATATACACAAATGTATGAAGTTTTTGTTTTGTTTATAGGCAGTTATTAAGTAACAGATTGTGACTGTGTCGAGTTGTGTAACAATTCTTCCCAAGACTAAAACGTAGAGAACATGGAGTTTCATTCAAATGAATTTTTAGGATGACTTTTTAGGTAACAGTTCCTTATTTAGTCATGGTGATAGTGAATTCGGATAAGTATACAGGTGTGTTATTTACCTGTCTTGAGTGAGATTTTGGTTCTGGTGGTTTGAAGAACGAATCTGGGAGCTTTCTTAACCTCATCGGCACTGACGGAGGCACGGCGGCATTTTTGGGGTTCATCACTGCATTAAAGAGCGCCTCCAGATCTGTCTCGGAGTCTCCGCGGACATGGACCACCTGGTGTCCCGCTGGTGGGTTATGCTGGCTCGGATCCATGGCTTCAAATGACAGAGAAAACGTCCCCCAAAAGTAAAAAAAACAAAAACAAAAACAAACCAGCTGGCTCTTATTTGCGCTCAACGACGCGTAAACTTAAAACGCATCAAGCAGGTCGGATATGGGAACCTCCAAAAATCAACGTTTATTCTCTATCCGACTAATGAAAGCGGGTTTCTGATTGCGCTTCTCCAAGACGCACAGAGCGGAGTGGAAAAGCGCATATCTACCCAAAAGATCCCAACCCTGTCGATCCTTCAAAAAAAACTCGAAAAACCGAAGTTGAAAAGTTAGACCTTAAAAAAAGTTATCCCAAAGCGTTAATTCTGAATTCACACACACACGCGCGCGCGCACACACACACACACATCAGCGCAGTCCCTGCGACGGAAATCACTGCGCACTCACTCAACTTTTTTTCTCTCAACTTCTTCACAAACTTCTAGGGCAGGACATGAAACTTTTTTTGCCCCATGTGATCTATGACTCACAGTGGGCGGAGTTATGTGTACGCAAGCCGGGATCTCTAGCCTATTCACTTTATAGTGCACTACGTAAAGAAATGTGCTGCATTATAATTCACAGTTGAAAGCTAATCCTAACTAACAGAATTGTTACTATTTACTACCTACTCTGTAATTAATAGCACACTTTAATAAAAGCACTGCAGCAGACTGGTGTCCAAATCCCCCGCAGTGCACTTTAAAGATAGTAGGGGCTGTATCGGCCTGGTCCCAAACCACGTCTTAATTCCTACATGCGTGCACTACATAGGATATGAGATTGTTTTGACGCTAAA
>JAUZST010002249.1:0-44214 GCA_034779995.1 Parotocinclus haroldoi | reverse complement strand
CCTTTTGCTTATATCAGCTATTTGGTGAATGATGAGACGTATGCAAATCCCACCCAATTTGTTCAATATTTCTATCATGTTCTTCTGCAAACTGAAAATCCTCTGTCCGTCTTTGCTTCTGAAATCTAATGATCTTGGCCAGCTGTTCTATGCATGGAGTTTCTCTGTAACTTTTCGGGATAGGCTTTTACCGTACCTGTCCTGGATTTTGGGACACCTTGGCCATATAGGCCTCCATTATTGCTTTCTGTTCAGCCACTGCCACACAGCGCTAAAATAGAGGAGTGAAAAAGACATTAATTAACTAATTTAAATAACAGTATTACAGGTTGCCTAGGGCTGAGTTCAAATAACAAAGCATCTGGAAAGTTTGTAAATGTTGGGAGAAAACTAGAGTAACCAGCCTTACCAACATACAGTGATTGTAAAAACGAGAGACAGTAAAGAGGAGAGGTTCAAGCCTGTAAAAATGTTTACTTATAAAATAACATAATTTAAGCATACACTATAACAGCTCAAATATAATGTTAAAGATATGGAGATTTCAGGATTTTTGTATTCACTGTAAAAAGCCTTTGCCTCGATGTACAAAACTCATGCACAGTGAAATTCAATAAGATGACAAACAGGAAGGATTCATTTCACGTTTAGCCATACACAGTATGATCATGTACAATATTGAAAATATTCTAAGCGCTGTTGAACATTTTCTTCTGTATCTCTTTGCACTTTGCGCTGTAGTTACAGGTTAATTACACTGCAAACAGAGAATCACGAGCACAACCACTTATTTCTTTATGAAAATTGAAATGCACAGCTCTGGCCCAATTTGATGTATAATTATGCACACTTAGGCATATAAAGGCTTTGATTTGAGCCTTGTGTGCCAGACACTGTAATTTCAGCACTCTTATTAGATTATTATGTTACAGGTAAATGGTTTCCCAAAAATCTGGAACATGATCAGCTGCATTCGTTCTAACCTTGCGTTTAAAGAGCCTGCAGAGGTGCATGAAAGTTTGTAAACCCTTTTAGAATGTTCCATGTTTTCAAATAAACATGACCTAAATCTGCAGATATTCACACAAGTCTTAGAAGTAGATAACATTAACCCTGTACAACAAATTATACACTTGGTCATTTATATAATTAGGAAAGTGGCACCAAGCTTCAGTGTCTGGTGTGACCTCTTTGTGCAGCAATAAAAGTAATAAAATGTTTTGTATAACTGTTGCCTATTGGAACATTTCTCTAAACACATTCACTCTGGGTGAATTGCTGGTGGGTTTCTTCACTTGAACTGCCTCCACAGCATGTTTGTTTAATTAAAGTCAGGACAAAGCGACATGGCCATTCCAAAACATTAACTTCCTTATTTTTTCACAGTTGTTTGATAGTGTGACTTGTATACTTAGGGTGGCCGTCTTGCTGCATAGGTATCTTAGTATAATGTATACTAATGCAGTAATGTATTTTCCTTTCAAAATTCCTTTAAAAGTTTGCTGGTATAATTCAGAAATCATTATTTCAACAACGATTCCAAGCCACCCTGGTCCATATACAATAAAACTTAAGGGTGTTTCATGGTTCACAGATATAGGATATTGTTCTATTGCTGAGGTCCTGTCTCCAGACATTATGCTTCTGATTTAAACCGACAACTTCTATTTTGGTCTCACCCATCACCTTGGGGACTATTATTATTATTATGTCTTTTTTTCTAATAACGTTTGTCGATCAACAGAGGAACAAAATGTCTCATTTGGTTCAGTGGGTTTTCTTTATAGATTAAGAACCTAGCAGTACTAAGACATCAGCAGTTGGGATGGGCTGAACGAGACATTGCGAACATGTATTTCCTAAATTGTCTTAGATATTTTAAAGCCTGCTTTATGTCTCCAAATTTGAATGGACCTGTTAAAACCAGTTAAGAGCATGCATGCTACTGGAAAGCATGAAAAACAGATTAGAGGTCTTGACTAAGTAGCGAGTGCAGAATCAGCATCAGAATCCTAAATGGTTCCTAAACCCTTAAAGTCCTGTGTATTTTTGACTTAAACCATGTGCCACAGATTGCTTTAAATATTATACAGGGACCCAAACAATCAATTTTTCTACATTTTATCAAAGTGAAAATGCAATTGCTTGTCCTTGGGGAACAGCCTGTCAGAATGCTGGTATAAAACTTGTGTTGCATAAAGTGCAGCAATAAGGTCACATTACAAGCAGAGCCTAGCAGCCCAGGAGGTCTGTGTGTTAAAATGGACAAAAGGCAGCTTAGCGCCTGAATGACCTCACTATAATCTAAGCAATTAAAACATCAGTCAAGCAAAGTGCTGTTCTCTGGAGAACGGGCTCACGTACATGTTCTCGATCCCTATGGAAAGTAAAAACTTCGTAGTAGCTTTAATGGATTGAGGTGGTGCTGAATGATTTGTGGATGAGGGCTATTGGGATGAACCAGACTTATTTTAAGTATAGATTGTAAAGTGCATGGTGTAACAGAAAAATATATAATACATGACACATCAAGTGAAAGAACAAATGGCTGGAGCAGAAAGGCTTGAGAAATACAATGTTCAGCAACTGAATCAATATGGAAAAAAGTTGTGGTGTAAGAGAAGTACCTGTAGTAGGAACTTTGCGTCCTCTATCCTGCCTGCGTCAATATATTGCAGGAAGAGGTCTGTGGCAGGCCTGTAGCAAGCGAAATGATTACACAGCCTCTCTGCCATGGCACTCACTGATGGGAATAAAAGGCAATGTTAAGTCACTTAGGTTATTGCTTGAAAATCACTAAGTATTGGTTCCATGTTAGGATTTGACAAATCGTGCCCATTATCCTTGCTGTAGCATGCAAAAAGGAGAAATAATAAACAATGTAATAACACATAATTTGCACTTCAGGCATGCTCGTTCTTTACAGCAAATGACAGTGTGCAGTGCAATGCACCAGAAAAGAGAGCTAAGAATAGTGTTTCGAACTGAATAAAAGACATTGTGACGGCTTACATTTATCGAGGGCGTCAATGTTGTTTGCCTCTAGAACTTTACGGAAGACAAAAGAGATGCTTTTCTGTGGAGTATCTGGTTCCTGGGTGAACACATTTTCCAATCCCTCTACTGCACTTGCAATGTCCCCACTGAGAAAGGGAGAGAAAATTAACGTCTTACCGCAGCAGCAACAGCATATCAAACAGCAGAATGATTTTACAAGAGCATCAACAAGACAGGTAGAAAATACTCAGTAATTATCTTTAACTTATTACGTCCACATATTATGGCTGGGCAATCGAAAATTCATCGAAACCCACATTCGGAACCATTAATCCATTAACCATGTAATCTTGCCCATTTTGATTCTTTAAAATATTTTTGTTAATATTTTTTGTCATGTTCCCAACTGTGTGTTTGTGATCGGTCCCAAAAAACATACTACCGAGTGTGTAGTCATGCGACTCCATCCAGTCAGCAAGATGGAGGAGAACTCCGAGCAGTTTGGACTCAAATAAAATGCCACATGCATCTTTTGGACACATTTTGGCATTAGAGAAGATAACACTGAACAAAAGGAAGTCAGACGTAAACGCTGCAGAAAAGGTTTCAGTTACCAGCTGTAAGGTGCCCAAGAGGGACAAAAGCTCACTTTTGAAGAAGCATATACCATGATGATCCAAAACACAAGTCTCTGACTGAATAACAATGATTATCTTGCTACAACTGTACGAGACCATGAAAAATCAGTAAGTTCTCATAGTCAGTGTTTTAGATGCAATAGAAATAGTTCAACTCGTTATTGTCAGACAGCTAAGACTGACTGGGTGTTCTAAGCAGAAGCAGATCACATAATGACAGAGTACTGGGCACCCAAGGCTCACAGATGCGCAAAGAATACGAAGGGAGTCTGACCTGAATCAACAGAAGAATGCTGCTTAAGTGAGTAAAAACTACACCAGTGGGAGAGTACAGGGCTGTGAGGAACATCTGATTCTTCTCGTTTACAGGTAGGTATGTATGAGTCTGGGGGATGTGATACCATTGCTAAAAGCGCAACTTTAATAGACAGCCATTTGCACAGTAGTGTACATGTATGGAAATTGTTAAGCAACCAATCCACAGTTTCAGCTAGATTAAACTAAGCTTAATCCAGCACCTAGAACAATGAGGACTGGTTCCTTTCTGTGTGGAGTCTGCATGGGTTTACTCCGGTTTCTCTCCACAGTCCAAAGGCATGTGTTAGGTTAAACGGTGTCTCTAAAATGGCCATTAGTGCGTGACTGTGAGAAAGAGGCCATCTAGGGTAGTTCCTATTCCTTGTGCCCAGAGCAAAGCATTCCCTCACAACTCACTGGGTATTCCAGTCATCCTGAACTCTGACCTCTGTCTGGGCCTAAACCACAATGACACATGTGGCAAACAATGCTGAGCCAAAGTGACTGGTTAAGAGGTGGAATGTATGGTTCCGGAAGCTAGGCACTACAGAAGTGTGGCCGGTGGTAAATTATTCAAACTTCATGGCCCTCGCCATCATAACTGATGGCACATAAAAAAACAACAGTGTGCGCAACAGAGGCAGTGAAGCAGGAAAGAGCCAAATAAGGACAACCAGCTGGAGAGGTGACTTTGACTTAAAATTCTGCACATTCATTTAGTACATTTTCACACTCAAGTACAAGATAAAAAAAAATACACGGATGCACAGGCAGTTCTACTCTCCAAGATGTTAAACTACTGACCTCTAGCCATCATTAACAAGGAAATCTAGTACCTACTTTTTGATATGGGCCAAAGCTGTGTTGTTCAAAAACACCATGTAGGACAGGTTGATGGAGGACCCAAGTGTCTTAATCATGACTTCTACTTCCTTGATGCCTTCAATGTCTCCGTGGCTGCCCAGGCCCTGGACCAAACGGGTGATGGCCAGCTGAGAGGGCACTTGGTCAGCCTGTAACATCTCCTTAAAAGTAACCAAGGCATCTATGAGAGAAAAAGCAGCAGAATGAGATTCTGAGTAAAGTCTTATTAGCCGTTTCAGTAAACATGCTGATCGTCAGCCGAGGCTGAAAATGAGAGTAGCTGCACAGATAAAATCTGGTACTCTGACAGACCTTTCACATGTCCTTGCTTTACTAGTGTGACAACCTGAAGGTTGTTGGCCATTTCACTCATCCTGAATCCAGCAACATTTTTGGAGGCACTGTGGGAAGAAGACAAGGTTATTAAAAAGACAACAAAGAAAAAGTAGGGACTTGGAAATAAAAGAGAACAATAAAACAGACTTAGAATGGAGAATAGCTTGGTTTGACAATCATTATCAAATACTTTGATCATTTAAAAGATAATACGTCATTAATGTAACATGCCACTTGCGTACACTTCAGCTTTACTTAGCATTTGCTGTTATACAAACTAGTGCTCCCTCACTAGTGCTCTAGTGGATTAAAATCTGGAGATTGTGGAGGCCATCTGAATAATACAGCATGCTCATTGTCAAGCTCAGAAAGTCAGTTTGAGATGACTTGACCTATGTGCCATGGCACGCTATCCTGTTGGCAGCAGCCATCAGAAAATGAGTGCAGTGTAATTAAAGGGATGGTGCATCATGGTGATGCAGCAGTTAATGTGGTTGCCTCACAGCTCCAGTGTCCAACTCTTGGATTGATTATTATCAAGTGGGGAGAACGAACAGGCAGACAAACAAGTACCCTGAACTACACCATCACAGAGCAGAAATCAGTGCAGTGCTAGTTCATCATCCTCTGCACCCTATCTACCCTCCTTAAAACAGAGCCAACAATCCCTAAATAGGATGCAACCCAGTCAGAAGGCACCTCTGGTTCTAGTGAAACGTTGCTGCAGCACCCAAGCTCCAGCTTTGATAGATAGTAGCATGTGTGGGTGCTCCAACAAACAAATATCATGTACAATACATATCCCCCCTTCCATTTAGCCATGATCTAGTGTTCAATCACTCAATCCCTGAAACTATCAATCAAACTTCATTTTTTCTTACATTTACTGGCCAGATTAGTCCTGCTGCCCAATTGAGCAACTGCTGCTGAAAATATCACCATGGCAATGGGTCAAGTGCAGGCTGTTTGGCAGATTGCTGCTGTTGCCAGGGTTGGTTCTTATCAAATTTGGGGAAATCTTTTTATCCTCTTACTTCTATCTATCTATTGCCTTATCAATTCATCTAGTCCCAATCCCCTTAATCTGATAAACCTTTCAGTACCTTATTCCTTCCATCACCTCCCTCCGACTCCTACCTAAAGGGCCAACAATGTCATGCAGACATGCACACATTTTCAGTTTAAATCCTGAAGGGTTTTGCCTTAAAGTATTCCTTCACTAAAAGAATCTGGTACTATATCAAACTAAAACATCCATGTTCCCATATGTCCATCCAAGTTCAGGTTCAATGTGATGTCCATTGTGAGAGGCTTCTGCTGAAGACATTTATACACATTTGTGGCTGTTTGTGTTATTTTAGTCTTTGACAGCTCAAACCAGGACAGAAAGCATTTCTGTCCACAAAACTGCTGCTCATTGCATGTTTTTTTCTTTATTGTACTATTCTCAGTAAGCACAAGGAACCTAGAATTTAGAGTGTTGCATGAAAACACTCAAACCAGCCTGTCTAGCCAAAATCATCAACATCACATCTAAAAAAAATGGTTTAATTGGAACTAATGGGTCCAAAGTGTGCCAAGAAAATATGACCTACACCATTATACCACCACCACCAGCCTGAACCAGCTCATACAGATCAGGATGGATTCCTGCTTGCTTCTGTCAAACTGTGGCGAGTCTGTGCAAAATTAAGCCTCAGCTGCCCGATCTTAGCTAAAGGGCGTGGAACCCAGTGTGGTTTTCTGCTGCTATAGCCCACCTGATTCAAGATGCTATTCTGTACATCTCGAATGTAACCAGTCTGGCCATTCTTCTCTGACCCCTATGTGAGAACTGTTGGATTTATACACACACCTATACACACACTGCACATGTATCCACATGACAAGGTGGTTAGCCACCCTCAGCCCATGTATTAGAGCCACTACGTTATGGAGATAATGACCAAATGTGGGACTGTGTGTTTAATGTATACCTTGCCATTGCTGCACTGCCATTTTCACGACAGGAACGGTCAAAGGGTAAGTTTAGTTTTTGTATGAGGGGTTGTGCGACAACTTGAGCCAGAAGTGCCATTAGACACATTCGCATTTAGGCTTTTACCATCATGCATATATTAGATGGAACCATGATCTCCAAGTATTAATTACCAGTTAGCCTAGAAACTGATATGCACGCAGTCAGTTTGAAACCACATGCACGTCGTATCAAATACTCACAACTTAAACATGAAGTTAACAAATATATATAGCATTGCCAATTGTGATATAGTAAAACAGAAGGCAGACAAAGTAAGAACATGCATGCTGACACCCCTCACAGATAGACTCACATGTCTTTGATTGACATGGCTTCCTCCATGCTGCCCTTGGCCAGCAAAGCCTTGATGATGATGTCATATGATCCAGCTCCCAAAGAAATGCCCTTTTTGTGAGACTCCTTTAGCATCTTACAGGCTTCTGCATAAGAACAACCAAACGATTTAACGTCCATCAAGTGTTATCAGTATATTTATCAGCAGTGGAAAAGAACCATGGAAAGACCAAGACTCTAAAAGGGATGCATTCTCATTGGGCCCATGCCTAAGCAGGTTACATGCTTTAAGCACTGGGGGGGCCCAATTAATAGTTAAGAAGTGTTTATAATATATTCAACACTATTCAGTTATCAGTTGGACATACCGTCAACTTTGCCTCTTTTGCACAGAGTAGCAACACTAAGATTATAGTTGGTCGGGGAATTCTCTTTTAAGAGTGACCCTGTGGAAGTAGATTTGTTTGCCTTTGGACTGTCCTCATTGACCTCCTGGGTATGATCCGCAGCATTAGGTTGCTCAAACCACATCTGAAAACATAGAAAAACAAATACTTGCTTGTAAGGTGGCACAGTTCTGAAGCAGCCGTGCATACGTTCTTCATAAAAAGAACAAGGTCACATAGATAAAAGTGATTACTGTTTTACAGATTTCTTTGTGGCAAAGAATTATTATGTAGAAACATGTCTGTATCTTAATGTGATTCTAATGTGGTTCTAATTGCATGAAATGTGGGACTTAAATCCTGTTACAGCTTTTGGGAAAACAAGTTCAAATAAGGATTAAGAATGTACGTCAGACCATGTCGGTGCATACTGGGTGTTTATTTGCCAGGTAAGAAATATTCTAGCAAACCTGAGAAATGTACAACACAGTGCCAAAAGGCATGTCTCCACTAGCCAAGAACACCATTTTGTTTTACAAGAATCAACTTTGATTGTTTCTGTACAGGTACACCATTTATTACCCACCCGATCAACTATGTTGTGTAAAACATAAATAAAAACAGAAAATGATGATTTGCAAATTCTTTTAAATCTATATTCAATCGTATACACTACAAAGACAAAATATTTAATGCTCAAACTGATAAAAGGAGACTGGACTGAAGTTGTACAACAAGCAAAAATGGGAAAGAATTCCACCTACAAAGCTTCAACAATTAGTATCCCCAGTTCCCAAACACTTAAGGAGTGTTGTTAAAAGAAAGATGACGTAACAGTGGTAAACATGTCCCTGTCCCAAATGTATTGGAACGTGTTACAAGAATCAAATAAAAAATGAGTGAATATCTGCCAAAAAAATCAATAACATTTATCCGTTTGAACATTAAATACTTTGTCTATATAGTGTATTCAATTGAATATAGGTTTAAAAGGATTTGTACATCATCTTATTCTGTTTTTATTTGTTTTACACAACGTACCAACTTCATTGGACTTGGAGTTGTAAAAGCTGTCCTATAACTTTATACGTAGCAGCCATAAATAACATTAAAAACCTTAAAGACAGTGTACGGTGTTGCTGGACATTTACGGCATTTAGGAGACGCCCTTATCCAGAGCGACTTAAAACTCATACAATCTTACAATTCAAGCAATCATGGGTTAAGGGCCTTGCTCAAGGACCCAACTGTGGCAGATTGGCAGAGTCCAGTACCTTAACCGCTAGGCTACTGCAGTCCCGTATGCTACATGTGATGTAACGGTGTAGTACTGAACTCTAATTATTGTTCTGCTGCAGTGCAGTTTGCTTGCTCTGCCAAGCTGGTCACAGAAGCCAGTAAACACTGCAGATCCATGAGCAGAGGCGGGAGTTAAATACATCTCTCATTGAATCAAGTGCTTCCTTACCAGTACAGCTCTGTTTCAACTGGCTGATCTTCTGTGTTGTTTGTAATACTGTCTATCAACGCATTTTTGGCTTCCATTAAACAAAAAGTATCAGCAGTAACAATCACTCATGTTTCTCTGACACAGTTATGTATCATTTGTGCAGTTTTCTTGTGAAAACACCCTTTATGTTTAGATTAGAAAAGTCTAAAATGTCTACTGATTTAGAGCAGAGCGCTAATAAACTGAGCTTTTAGTTTCCATAGACAGAAGTCAATGAGCATGGAACCTATGAAGTACTGAACAACTATGTCTCCACAACTCAGATTGTATAATCCAGTTATGGAATAATACTCTTATGCATACATTACCTCAGGCACCTCAAAGGGCACCTCCTGATTGTTGCACTTGAGGATATCTCCGAGCAAGCGTAGGGTTCTTTCTCTGGGAATAACATTCTCCTCCTGAATCTTGGTCCACACAGCCTCTGCCTTTTTCCAGTCGTTAGTTTCCTCTGGCGAACAGGGCAACAAACGGAGAATAAGATGTCATATAGAAAACAATGATGTACATACAGAAGTCTTTTTATTTGTCTCATGTTTGCACATTAACCCCATTAAATATTCAAACAACTCTAAGTTTGCGCAGTTTCCTTACGTGTTAACTCCTTGTAGCTCTTCGCATCTCAAATGGCAGACTTGTACAATTTATTAAATTTCACTCAGGTTACCTGTAAGTCAGCATAAACTGCAATGTTGGGCACTGTAGCCAAATTCATTAACTGCAGCTTTAGGCCAATTAATGGTAACTTTTCAAGTCTTTATTTTCACAATGCTAAATATATAATAAATAATCTACAAAGTGTCAACACTAACGTTAAGATAACGGCTCATCATGATGCTTCAGAACCTTCCTTGGAAGTGTGGGAAATTTGACAATTGCTATCTAGTTTTTGGTGGCTGGACTGAGCCACCAGGCAGTCTGAGAGCATCACTGGCTTCCCAACCCCTCTGGGTTCTGTTTGAAGAAGAATGAGAAGTGAGATGAGTATCAAATAGTAACATTATAGTGAGATGCATTGATTCTGGTTTTGTCTCAAAATAATACACAAACATGATTTATCTCGCTGCTGGAAGCTATTTCCGACATTCAGCTACATGCTGTGAGAACAATCAAGTGCTGAGAAGCTAAGTGCGCGTCTGCGAATCTCAGTCTGTGGCTCAATTGCAGACGCACACAAACCGCAGATGTACAGAGTTGTTTCACCGCAGGGTAAATTATCAATGAACTACGCTAAAGTATGGCCTACAGCAGGGGTCAACGACTGGAAGCTAAATGCCCTAAAGTGGACTTTCGTTCATCTCAACAGTACTGGACAGATATGTATGGATTTAAACACCAGAAGGGCTGGTATATGCATGTTGTGCACTGAGGCACTTATTTGTCAGACCGCAAGTGTGTGCTGACATTGAGACAATGCAACAAAACTCATTTATAGATGATATTGACAAAAAGGATTTCAAACGATTTCATAATACAAGAAACAAACAAGCATGCTACCAATCATAAGCCACACTTGCAAGTTACAAGACAGCTCAGTGCATTGCTAATTATGACAATACATTAAGGAAGCATTTGTGTTCACTGAACAAGGACATCATCTTAAGCATCAAATACACGGCAGGTTCAGAATGATCGGTTGAGCAGTGTTTGCACCGATATGATGAATAACTTCAAGTGACTAGACTGAAAAGCTGTAAGGTGTTTAGATCTGCACTCACATGGATTACAACAATTTGGCAGAATTATCCAAAAATGTTAAATACTTGGCGAAAACCTTTGCTAACCTTTAAGAAAATGTTGTGATCGATATTCAATAAGTCTTGCCAATCACCACTGAAGGCATGAAACAATGGGAAAAGACAAAAGACATTGCAGAAGCCAAAACTGAGTACCCTGTTCAGAATTATACAGGATCAAACACATCCACTCCATAATACTCTTTTTCACTGATCATCATTTCTGCCTTTGTGAGCACTGGCATATTTCCCTTACCAGAATTTTTTTTGGCTGTTATCCTTCCTAAAAGACCATTCTTGATAAGGGTCCAATTTGGCATGATATTTAAGCTGCCAGATATTTGGAAACCCTGGGAACAAAACTGGGCACCCTGTTCTTAAATGTCTTAAATACACCAGAATCAAATTTGCACCACATCTGTGTTAAAATGTCAAATTCTGATCATAACATTGTAATGGCAATAGGGCTGGGCGATATGGACCTAAAATAATATCACGATATTATAGGGTACGTTTGCAATAAAAACATATATGGCGATATATTTAAACAACATACAATTGTGACAACATACATTTTATACTTTAAAATACCTCACTTCGTGGCATTTTCATACTCGGCTGCATTTGCGTTTCTCCCTTTTGTTGTTACAGAACTTTTCCATAGCTTACATATTACTGTAGGTGTTGCACATGTAAGATTTTGTACCAAAATGACCCTACCACACTACCGAAGTCGCTCCCCTTTTCTGGACAAACTCCACTTTCCACCATATCTGTTGCTCTGCCTTTTGCCTATTGAGATGTGCCATACTCTATGTAAATGCATTATGTCATTACATAAAGACATCTGAATCTCACAATATGGATGTTTTACATTCCATTTCACTCCAGTGCCAGAAGGCTGAGGAGTAGAAAGTGCTCAAGACTCTTGTGAGCTACACAGATGTACCCTTAATGCCTTTCTTGCTGAGAAGGATCAGAATTACCCACATCTAGAAGATGTCACACGGCATGGCAAACCTTATACAAGGAATTATATTGCACTCTCATGAAGGAAGCTCTCCAAAAGGTCAAGGGGTTTACAAATAGGGTTTACCCCATTTACACTATCCCACATAAATGAGTACACCCCTCACATTATTGCAACTATTTTATTTAAATAATTTCATGAGACAACATTGAAATATGACACTTTGATGCAATGTAAAGTATTCAGTCTAAAGTATAAATGTGTAAAGTATAAAATATTCAGTCTACAGCTACAGTGTAAAGCTCTAATTAACTCTGTGCTCAGTTAAGGCAGTACTGGACTATGGACCAGAAGGTCCAGGGTTCAAACCCACCTCTGCCAAGCTACCACTGTTGGGTCCCTGTGCAAGGCCCTCTACCCACCATTGCTTGGATTGTAAGACTGTATGAATTGTAAGTCGCTCTGGATAAGGACGTCTGCTTTATGACATAAATATATATAAATATATTTTTACTTACCGGTAGGTATGTACTCACTTTTGTTGCCAGCGGTTTAGACATTAATGGCTGTGTGTTGAGTTATATTGAGGGCACAGCAAATTTACACTGTTACACACTGTTACAAGCTGTAGACTAACTACTTTACATTGTATCAACATGTTATATTTTTTGGTGCTGCCTATGAAAATATATAATAAAATAGTTACAAAAATCTGGAAAAAAAAAACCCACAAAAAAACTTGGCACTCATTCAGCAATAACATTTCCATGCCCATAATACACAGTTTGAGTCCAAATTGTCTAGGACATTCCAAAATTTAGACTACATCCAAACAAACTTAATGTGAAATATACTATTCAGAAAAATTACCCCACCTCAATAAATGTATCCCCAACAAAATTACCCCCTAATTTTTGTGAGTTACCTTTGTAACTAGTTTTTATAGTTTTCACTATGGTATAATCAGTGTTGGGGAAGTTACTCAAAAACAGTAATACATTACACATTACTTAAAGTTGTAATGGGATTACTTTACTCATTACTTTCTGGTAAATGTAATCTCATTCCTCGTCATGTTACTTTTAAGTTCTATTCTAAAATATATGTGAATTAAACTATACGAATTAAACCCTCATACAAATCAGGAAAGTACAAAAAAAACAGTAGGATTTATGTTTTATTTTGGTTAATTAAGGAACCAAATTTAGCAGCAGGTGCCGTATTAAACATTTATAAAATGGATTTAACTATTCTTAAAGCTCGTTCAGGACAGTAATTGCAGAACGATATGCGCATTCAAGTCAGTGTCTCTAACAACAACAGAAAAAGTCGTCGCTAGGTTTGTCGCTAGCTGCTTTTGAAAAAAAAAAAAAAAAACAAACAAAAAAAAAAACCTCGCTATAGGGGTGTGAAACGTTGCTAAGTTGGCAACACTGTGCGCACGTCACAGTCACGTGACCAACTGACGAAGCAGCTGTGTCAGGAAGTGTGTGCATAAATTACGCAGAAGACTGCTTTAAAAAAAATAATATATTTAATAGAAAAACTTGAGTAACGCAGGTAACGCAAGTTTTTATTAAGTTTGTAATTGTGATGTGATTACAAATTATTTAACGGTAACGCTTTACATTACTGTGTTACAGAAAAAAGTAATCAGATTACTCTAACGCCTTACTTTGCACTACGTTACCCTCAACACTGTGTATAACAACCATATACAGTATAACATTGTCCATGACTACACACAAAAACTGTATCTGTCACTCCATAACTCTTTTAAACTGACTTTTACTGCAATATTTAGCCTCTTCACCCTGCTCTTCTTGAAAAAAAAGAAGGTTATTTACTGCAACCCTTCTTAAAAAGACCATTCCTGATCAAACTGCTTGGTACTGAATAAGGACCAATTGGAATCCTGATGAAGCTGGAGGTCACACTTAATACACTAAATATGTTTTGTCTTATACTGCATATAAATTTGGTTGTATTTTAATAAGGAGCCCGAATTTGTTTATTTAGACACCATCTGTGTCCATTTCAGCGACACACACACAAGGTTATATCTACACGCAAGGTTATATCAAGACTAGTTATCTATACACACTCAAGTCAATGGCAATCTAGAGTAATCAATTAACCTAACATGCCGACCTTTAGATTGTGGGAGGAAACCGGTGTACCCGGAGTAAACCCACACAAACAGTTTGTTATAAGATTTTGATGTAATGCATGCCACAGACTGATTTTTTAATAAGCGGCACGCCAAACTAAAGGTTTGCCAGCACTGGGTCTACAGGATAAATCACCGACCAACTGCCCCTACACAACAGTTGTGCAATCTGTCAAACTTACTGCAAAGGCGGAGCATGTAGTAGTACATCTCATCTCTGTCACATTCAAATAGCTTCAAAGTCATTTCCACCATGTTTTCCAGAGGCTCCATCTACGAAAAGAAAAAGATACACAAGGTTTTGTAGGTACAGTACTACATTCAGGAACGTGTGAGTGCGAGTGTGAACATACCTGCTGGTTAGCAATGCACTTCTCAGCATACCACTGCAGTCGGCCAGCTCTTGCTCTTAAACCAGGGGTCTGGAGTGGGGGGAAAAAATAGAGTACACTAAAAACAACCCAAACAGTTGAACACACAGTAATAACTGTGAAAAGTATGGTATTGCAGGGGCAGTATAAACGCAGCACAAATGCATGGTTTGGGAAATCTGGGTGTGCTCCTTGCCTAAATTTAATGTTTGTATAGACACCAGCTCAGTGCTCCAAAGCAGTCAAAGCAAAAAGTGGGTGGGCAGGGAACATGAATCTTAGTCCTCAACATGATGGATGCATAAATAAATAAATGGACGGCTTTGTATTCAGGACCCCCTTGAACTTTTCTACATTTTGTAACGTAACAACAACAACAATAATAATAATAATAATAATAAAAATACAGCTGGAAGAAACTATATAGCTTGCAAAAGTGCTCATGCCTGAAAAGTTTTGACTGCAATTATTCTCCCCCTTTACTGTGAAAACATTACACAGTACTGTGCAAGTCTTAGGCCACCATTAGATTTGTTGTTTTAGAAACGGTATAATGACAACATATAGCATATTGATTGGGCACAAAAATGAAAAACTTACTGACCACTTAAAAATTTAAACCATTGAATAGATTAATATACTGCTCATACAAGGCCATCCTTTAAAAGTAAGCAATTAATAAAGACAATAATTAGAGAAGCAACCAAGAGCCCAAAGTTACTATGAAGAAGCTGGAGAAATCTTCAGTTGAGATGAGAGTGAAAATGGCTAGCTATTTTCAGGACACTAGACAAAGCGGGATTCAAGTTTTTATGAAATCGTGTTTGGAATTTGCCAAAAGGTATGCTGAAAACTCAGCAAACATCTTAAATTGTATTCTGGTTTGAAAATAATCTTTAAGCATACAACAGTGCTTAAACATTTCTGCATACATATGACCTAAAGCATCATCAAAATTTCACACAAATCGCACTGCGAGTGACAAAAGCATGCGAGTTTCTAGGAATAGCACTTTATTTGAAGATTAAATGAAAAGGCAATCTGAAAGGTTCAATTACGCTCAAGCACCTCTGTACGTTTTGAAACTAAGAGCTTGGTCTTAGTCTGTCAATAAAAGCTTCCTTTTCATAAACATTTCCCCCATATCTGGTGCGACTCAAATGTTTTAGGTTCAGTGTGAGTCCGGGTTCATTTAAGTGAAAATGGCTGTGCGGCTGAAGATTAAATAGCTTTGCAGTTTTTGGAACAAAGCCTGGGGGTCCTACCTCGATGATTTTGCGAGCCTCCTTGTAGCGGCCTGTCTGCATGAAAGCAAAGAACAGGTCGTACAGCATAGTCATCTCACCACGCTCCTGGCTCACAAAGTCCATAGCTGCCCAGAGAGGAAAAAAAAAAACACATACACCTGTGAGTCTGTTCACAAATTCTCAGAACACCTTAATCTGGTAGCTATTGTTGCAGCTCTCTTTCAGTCTGGCTAAGCTGGTAGGCTGTGCTGACTTCTTCAAAAGAGCAGCCTCAAGAGTTTAGCCTACAATGCAATCACACTCAACCAGGATGCAGTCCGCCTGGGTGGGCACTTCTACTTCCCAAACACTTGCATCATTAAAAGACATTTTAAATCTAGATCACAAACTGATTGTTTTGGGAAGGGGCCAGAAGTTCCTTTTTTTTCTAAGCAAGAGTGAGTAAGATTTATGAAAGGATAGGTTAAGTGGGCCACATTTAATGTGCACATGAAGTCACAGTCTATTATAATGATGACTGCATGTTTCTCATAGAAAGCAAATTGTGACACTAAGAAACTCCCGTTCAAACCCTCAATCCTCTTTAAAACCTTGTCAAAAACACTAGGCTGAATGGACATCAATGGACAAAAATTGCTCAACTTTAACGCTTTTTGTGAAGTAATAAGCACAAACCCACTAATAAAATGTATCTCACCTTTTTGCAGTAGCTCAGTATCTCCCTTCTCCACCAGGAGACAAATGATGTCATGAATTCTGGGCATTTGGTTGTATTGCTTTTGGCAATCCATACTTGCCTCCAGAGCTCCAGCCAGGTCGTCTCTGCAACAGAACACACAAACGCACAGACATTCAGACCAGTGACCTAATTACGGAGAGGAAACATTGGCTTTACTACTAAACACCCTAGACAGTTAATATTTCAAATGGATCTGATGCCTACTGGACATGGGTGATGCAGCTTGAACATAGCAGGTTTGTTTGTTTATTTATGCAATTGAAGTTTCAATTGATATTCTGACAGGTGAAAGGAGGTTATAACACTGCAATAGGGGTGTATGATTCACTCTGCTCACGATTCGATTCACAGTAACAAATTTTATTTTTTTTTAAATTTAACCAAAATACTCTTTTTTAATCTTTATGTAGTGTAAACAATGGAGATTCTTATACACTTTTTATAAAACCCTTGCAATGAAAAGAAAAAAAAAAAAAAAAAATTATATATATATATATATATATATATATATAAATAATGGTAGAAATATTAGGTTTAAAATGTAGTTTAAAATTGTAAACAAAACGCCCTATTCTATCAGTGCTGTACCTCTGCACAATATTTCTATGGAAGCCATGCCTAAGTTCCATCCTATAGGGCCAACATCAGTCCCACTTTAACAGGGTATATGCCACGGACAAATGCTATAAAAATTACATTAGATGCTATAGGACATGCCATGCAAATTCGTTAGACACTACACTTCCCATAAAGCCTCAGCACCTTCCCATAAGCTCAAGCTGCAAGTGCTTTTAGTCAGAGCCAGTTTCTTTTGGTTGTTTGCGTGGAGTAATGGACCTCCACAAATATTTAAAAGAAAGTCAGCCATACTACAGGCAAGGTAACAACAGCTCTCAGCTAACTTTGATAGCCAAGTTTTTCTGGCAACTTATGAGTGTATAACCTACCAAAAATATACAGACACCTAAAGCAATGTCATTCATTATATCACCAAATGCATCAGTTATGTTAGCATAAGCAAATGAATGCAGTTAAGGAAAATGTTACTTTGTTCTTCATTTTTCAGTGTTACACTACTTCATATATTTAGTGTTTAAAACGCTTTTTTATAAACAGATGTGGCAATATGACTGATTTTCAAGCAAAGGTGTAAAGCTGTCCCCCCTAATAACTGTGAATACATGTATACCCTGCTACTCAATCTGCAAACTATTTTTTCATTTTACAAATAAACAAAACAGGCTAAATCGTGTTCTCTGACTGATACTCAAACTGCATTATACCTTATGCAAAACTTCTAAAGAAAAGGATGTTGGACTGCAGGGAACAAACATACATTTGACATGTCGGTGCAAATGAATAATCCAGTTACAAGTGGTTACTGAGAAATCAATTTGGCAACAGGGCAAACATGAGGAAATGCTCCCAATGAGAACACAGCCTTAAGGTCAGTAGCCTCTCTCAGCCATCAGAGATCCCACCTTCTTGTTGCAGCTCTCACCCCTGACTGGGCTGTTTGACAGAACTAGGCAACAAAATTAGATCTACTTCATATGCCATGGTTCACTCTCTTTCTCTTTACCTCTCTTTCCCTCTCCCTCTTTCTGCCTCTTCCAAACAAAGAGCTCAGCGCTGGGCTGACAGTGGGCTGACGGAGGGATAAAGCAAGGGGAGCAGACGGGAAAAACACCACTCTGATCACTCTATTGTGACTGCAGTGGCAGCCATCGAGTGACTAGGTAATTACCATGCCAATCATGCTGAGGTCAAAGCAAAGAGGGCACTGGCGAGGAGGGGGCACACAGGCTAGGAAAGTGAACTGCCGAGGTTTTACCAGGTATAATTTCTGCTTTGCGCACAACCTCTGAGATTATCCAGCAGCACAAGGGAACGTGGCTCAGGCACATAGTGACCTTGGTAGATGGCTTGATGAGAAGAGGAATGAGGGTGCACAAAAAAGGGCGGTGATTGAACCTGGCCCACCACAACTCCTTTTGAGCAATCACCCTTAATTGAAATGAAGAGCGCCAATATTGTTCATCAAGCAGAAGTCAAGAGCCTATTCCAAGCACGCGCTGACTGATTGAGCAGAGAGAGTGAATTACAGCAAAAGAGCGAAAAATCACAGACACAACTGTTATCGGATTAGGATATTTAAAAAAAAAAAAAAAAAAAAAAAAGGGACAAAATGTACATACTCATTATGAACAGACATTCAAAATGTATATACATGTATTTCATGCAACCAAACCTTTCCTGTGCTAATAGGGTACTTTGTTTAAATAAGAGGTCATTTAAAAATAAACATGATATTTTTGTTACTTAAAATGAATCTCAGGTATTTAAGATGCAAGTAAAAGGAATGGATGTTGATTGGATGGTAATTAAACAGCACAGAACACAGGAATGTGTGAGCAAGTTACAGCTGTCCTAAAAATAAGCAGCCACATTGTAATTTTAGTAAGTTAGATGAAATTAAATTCCTACTATAAATATTACTTAACTTATTTCTGCTTCAAAATTGTGCCACACCGACAAACCAACAGTTAATAACAGTTAGAGATTTTAATAATTCCTCCCTTAAATCACTTCTTTTGGTTGATATATCCTTAATAAATACTACAGATATTGCGGCAAAAGGCACAGTGAATAACTGCCAAGCACCAAAAGGTTCTCATCTAAGCTGAAGTCCATTTCAAACCCAGCAGCCAAAATCCAACTTTGAAGAGAAATCAGAGCCATCAAACCACCAAAGTGCAATTACCCCCATCTGCTTAAGAACCCACAGCAAACCAGCCCCCTCACCAACTATACTGCTTCAAAAAAATGAAGACTTAACCATGTTGAAGGCTTCATAATTTCCCTGGATACAATTTAGCTGTCAGTGCCGTTCAGCCTTACAGCAACATGTACCCGTTAATGTCACCAACTTTGCATGTCAAGCACTTTCCAGCCAATTAAATCGCAGGAGGATAAAAAGCGTGAGTGAGTGCTTTGCGCAAAGAACCTGAAGAATTAGACAAGGAAGCTCATCTCCTTCCTCCTCCCTCCTACATCTCTCCCTCGTACCCACCTCCTCTTTTGTTCCACAAACTGGCACCCATGTTATACACCATTCCGCACGGTCTTAAGAGAGAGAGGCCGCTAAAAGGGTTGTGTGTTTGTTCTTTTAAAAAAAAAAGCCCCCAAAAACGTGTGCATGTTTCACAGAGGGCTGACACTATGATTTGTGATCCATGGTTGAGTTTCATAGTCACAGAGCACAGCGACAATTTGCTTGACAAGGCTGTCATGCTGACCTGGATCTCTGCTCTTCAGATTTCCTATCTGCCACTTTGTGCCAAGCAGATCCTGAAAAGCTCCTCCAATTCACACACACACACACATCTTTGTGACGTCTGAGTAGCACTCTTTATTAAAAAGGAAAAAAAACACCACAAAGTGGCACACTTTTGACAGCACTGCTCTCCTCCCTTCTTGTTGTTACTGTTAATACATCCCTCCCAGCCCCTTTCCATGAAATAAAAGTTCCTGCCACTTTCTTTTGTTACGCTTGTTCGAAGGAAGGGGGAGAAGGACAGATCAGGAGCAGTGGCAGTGGTCGTCGTGGCGACGTGCTGATGCCTGTCAGAGTTAATCCCATAGAGAAGTGTTCATTAAGTCATTATAGCTGACATACCAAAATGTGTGGCTTTGTTCCCATCCGTACAGTTTTCTGAGATGGCAGCGAGAACGATAGAGAGCGAGACAGGGCTGATGGAAATAAGAGGAAGACAACGAAGTGGTAGGGTCACAGAGTTAAAAAAAATAAATAAAATTATAGGGATATGGATTGAAGATCAAGGATTTGCATGAAATCGGATCTGTTCTTCTTAACACTAAACTTGTTCTCTGAAGATGAGGACAACGGCTCACAGCAACCACACCTAATACATTCCAACAATACCCAACACATTCGATTTTCAGTCCTGGTATTCACCTAGTAACTTCACCATGAACTTCCATTCGTTTTAAAGATCGAGGTCTTAAGATTCATAAATTGAAACAAAAACGTCTTATATACAGCTTATTACCAGTAAATGACAAGAGTTACAAAAATGTAAACATGGTAGGGGTACACGCTTCTGTTTTTGGTAAGCGGTTCAAAATGCTTGTAGCTGAACTAATTTTTCACAAGTTTTAATCCACTACACATATTTGCATAAAGGATTGCTGCCGCTGCTTCAGAACTTTAATATAATGTCATGACATCGCAAAACTTGGCAAAAGGGCTTAACTTGTCCAAGGGAAAGGGAGAAAACAGTGAGTAGAGGGAAGAGAGAAAGGTAGATCAACTACACGTTAGGCAGAACACTCAAAATGTAACGGAAAACCTGTTACACACTGGAACCAGGCATTTACTATTCAGTTCATCATTGGGCCACAATTTAGCAGTACTACATTAAAATAAAGCCATAACAGGAACCACAGAAAGCCGCATCAGATCATGTGTGACAAAATTTACACAGATAAACTTTTGGTTAAACAAACGCGCTTAAAGTCAACTTAACTCTTAACATTACTACCAGGCATAAGAGATGCTGAAAGCTTACATTCGATTAATACATGCAAGTAGAGTTCAAATTAAATACACCTCTGGGAAAGTTTCCCTACTTTTTGTGGACAAAGATGCCATGGATATACAACTGGGTGTGCTGATTCTAGACTAATAAAGACGGTGATTATAATCTTCTAATGGTACATAATGCTGTTAGTAGATTTGAGTTTTTGCCAACAATGGTACATAGAAGATGGATACACTGTGGTCATAAAAGGATGGACATTGTCAGCAACAATACTCTGATAGACTGAAGAGTTTAATCAATCTAACTCGTATTAAGGGACACAAAATGTGCCAAGAAAATATTCCCTATACCGTTACGCAACAGCCTGAACCACTGATACAACGCAGGGTGAACCCTTTCCATGCAAATTCAGAAATCAGCAGTCCAATTCAAAATCTTCTATTGTCTATTTTGGTGAACCCGTGCATTCTAAAATACTCAGCCCAGTCGGTCTAGCACCAACAACCATGCCAAAAAACTAAAACTACATTTTCTTCTCAGTCCTGACACTCAGTTTGAACTTTAGCAGGTCGACTTGACCAAATCTACATGTCTAAATGCATCGAGTTGCTACCATGTGATTGAGTGAAAAGGTATTTGAGTTATAGAGCAGTTGAACCTAATAAACACAACCTTAATACAAGTGAGCTATCATCAAATAATTACATTCTAGAGATTCAAAGCAAACTGTTCAAAATATGCCAAGCGTTCAAGTCGTAAGCAAAAGGCCCTGGGTAAGATTATAGCGTACTTGGAATAATACCACTCTGTTTTACGTCCACTATTTTCATACATTAGGAATCTATCTGATTCAAATCAGCTGTACACTGGATTCCTGCCTAGTATGTGAAACAAACTACCTTAGATAAGTATTTAATGCAAGTTACAAAGCATGCATTAGCAAATGCAAGTAAGCTTATCTGGCTCTCTGTAAGAAGTGCCTGGGTTCCCTCCATTTCTTCTCACTAATGAACCGGCGTTAAATTAGAAAGCTTATCGCAGACGAGGCAGCAATTAAGGGCACACCGTGCAGGTTTGTTTGCCTGCCTTGAATGACAGGAAAACAAACATTCTTTGAAGGAGAAGTGAGTGAGCCTGTGTGTGTGTTGACTAACACGACGTAAACCAATGTGTCCCTCAGCAGGGTGGCAGGGTGGGGACAAGGATTTACGTTCTGCTCTGCATGTCGCTGACAAATCCAGCAATTAACACAGGGCACATAATTAACATGCAAATGAGCTGATCTTCTTAAAAGCAGCTCTAACAAATAGACCTGAATAGAGGCCAGAGGCAGGGTTGAAGGGCCAGCTCAGAGAGGGTGCCTTTAATTCCTGCAGCAACATTTATATAGTGCATTTTACCAAAGAGACAATGATAGTCTAAATTCACCAGTCTAAATTCACCTAGAAGCAAGTCACAGTTCTACAATTTTTTTTTTTTTTACAAATGAACAGAACAGAATCAAACAGTCTGAGAGAAGGCTTCCACTTACTTCTCCAAGTAGGCAGTGACCAGAGGTGAGCAGAGGTTGCTGGTGGGCTTGGCCAGGCCTAGAGTGAAAATTACGTCTTGCAGGCGGCAAATAGTAGCAATGTCTCCCTTCACTGCAGCAGAGTTAAGCGTATGGAACAACGTCGTGACCGTGCTGTCAGTCACACTCACGTTCTTCTCCTTCATTTCCTTCAAGATGTCCACAGCCTCTGAAATGCAGAGAGAACCAGAATTAGAAAAGAACATTATTCTGGACTGTGTCATTTGGGAAACGATCGTATCCAGAATGACTTCTAAAATATTGAAAGTGAATATTTAAACTGATATTCAAAACATTCAGCTGAAGAAACTGGATGCAAGTATTTGAAATGGTGAAAATCCCATTAGACCAGATAACAATGCTACCCAGTGAATAAAAGCTTAACATTTAAATAAACGGTCACTTACTAACATATAGATAATTACAATGATGCAAAGTACAAATAATACTGCAGAAGTGACATTTGGAGACAAATGTAGTCACAAATTTGGACACATGGTCATTTACACTGGTATAGGGAGTTCCACTAATCCATCAATAAGGAGCCAGGACAATAAAACATCAAACTCTAGCCTTGCAAGCATGTCTGGATCCCAAAGAAGGACTTGCCAGGTGCATTGAGGTTGAAGATTAGTGGTAGAAGCCCATTTAATGTCTTCTCTAATATAGACTACATAGCTCATAAAAAATAGGGGATATTTCAAAATTAATATGAGGAGTTTAAAAAAAAGAAGCATTTGCCTTTATTTCATTAAACAAGGTAATTCGAAAAGCAAATAAAAAGTCAAAGAAAGTTGTTTGATTAAGCAAATGAGATGCAAACTTAATTATTGTGATTGAGTAGAAAGGGACATATTTATGGGGATGAACAGAAGAAAGTTAAACTGCATAAGAGTACCCCACAGTGACTGTTCAGTAAGACTGCTAAAACACATCGACAGTGATGGGACATGGACAGGATCAGATTGTACTGCAAGCTCTTTTGGGATCCTTTTCATATTCATTTCGAAATATCCCTTAATTTTTGTGAGCAATATATTAAAAGTAATTATTTGATATTCATAGACTTAAAATTAATTGTACTTTTTCATTATTTGAATTATACCATTTATGGCCGATTTAAAAAAGGTTTCACGAAAGTTTTAAATCAAAACGAAGCATTATTTGACCATTAATTGTTAAGATTAGAATCAGATTAATCTCTGTGATATGCAGTACCACATATTACATTTTTTAAATATCATATGGTTAAATAAGTGTTTTCTTAAATCACTCTAGCACATACAAACATTCATAATACCTATATTTAACAACCTCAAAGATTTTACTTTTAACAATTAACAAATCGCAAATTACAACAGCAGCTGTCTCTTTTGAAATGTGCCTCAACCCATATTAAATGAATATATTAATTAATAATGCATTGTTCTTAATTTTTTTTTTATTTGGAGATATCATATTGTCATTGTTTCCCAGATCATACAGAAGGAAATGATTTAAACACTGAATGCTGTGGGGGAAAATAAATAGATGGACTCGCATTGTAATAAGGCAAATTAGTCTGCAATTATAAGGGAGAGCTTAGAAAACTTTTTTTCTAATTGTGAAGGTACAAGACATGGGGGATGGCAATCATTACCTCTGCAATTACAGCTTACAACTCAAAAAAGGGGTACATTCAATCTTTGGACACTTGTCATAAAAATTAGTTTTATCAGGATGATAAAGCACCTTGCAACAGAGCAGACAGTTTTGAAACTATAACGTCGCCAGCAAAACAGTCAAGCTCAATTTGATTGATAGTTTATGGTTAAACAAAATGCTTAATTTAAATCGTTCTGCTGGAACGAGCTTGATTTATAAAACTATTTTTCATTAGTAAAGAACTTGCCTTATACAGTTATTATAACAGCACAAAAAAGAAGCCGGTACTAATGGTGATTCCTTGGTTGATAATACCATTTTTCCTCGATTTGATCTGGAAAATTTGGTTTATTCCCTTACGTGTTGTTCACACTAATTGAATCAGTAAATCCCCCCCCCAAACAATTTCTTTCCAATGAAATTCACTAGTGTCTACTGTTAAGTCACCCAACAAAAGACTGGATGCCTGTCACAACATTTATTATTATTATTATTATTATTATTTAGTATTGCCTAACCCTGGGTTGGCTACAACTACCCTGAGATGATGATGTGATAGTCTTGTCTGACTCCGTTGTTGTATGATTACTTTGGTAGAAGAAAACCAGACTGTGCCCTGACGGTCCTGCTCCTGCTGCATGCTTTAGTGCCAGTGACAGAACAAGTGAGGGGAGGAGGGGATAAAAGGCCCCTTAGATAATTTCATGTAGGGAAAACAAACCGCTATTAAAACAACATTTTACACCCAGCGGGAATGCAAATGCCGCCGTATAATGCCAATACTCCGCTAATTGCTACTTGCATTTCTAAACGAGACTCCAATTACCAGGCCCCCACAATGGCGAGCTGTTTTTTTTTTCCACGTCTCCCTGTGAAAGCATGCCGTTAAATTATAGGTGTGCTGTGAGTGAGCGGTAGGAACCTGGTGGACCATGGTCACAGGCCTGCTGCTGATCGCATAGCATAATGGAAGCTTTTTTAGAGAGAGATGCTCCCATCTGGCAGGGGGAGCAGGGTTCGCCATTCACCAGCTCCACAAACCCCTCTTCCCACCTCAACATCTGCTTTGTCACCAAGCCAGATAATTAAGATTTGTTTACGCGCTGTTTAGAGGCTTGCTAATGGGCTGATAGCGATACGGCCTGTTTGCACTGACGATACTAATCATCTGAAGCTGGACTGAAGAGAAGAGAGATGGAAAAGGCAGAAGTTGATGCCTCACAGTAACTGTGAATGTGGAAGTGCTTTCACCAAAGCTCTACTTATATGCAAGTCTATCTGTCAGGAAAGCTGCTTTCAAAGTACATGATCTGCAAAATTCCTGCTTTCCAGTTGTTTTTTTTTTTTATACCTCACACAGCCTGTCAGCGCTGACAGAGGAAAATCGCTGTTTGTCTTTGGCTTTCTGTATCTGCTTGATAACAGACGTGTGTTGCCATCAGATATGAACAGCAAGAGTGCATGCATAGAAGCATCAAAAGATGTGCCATCTTATTCTGTGCAAACTAAACTTGAAACGTCTTGTAGTCACTGGCCAAACAAGCTGCCCATTTTCCCCTAGATGCTGTTCAGAAAGGAGTGAAAGCTCTGCAAGCGCATATTTTGTACTCTACATACGAAAATGTAAAAAACGCTTCATGAAACGCTCCAAAATGCTTGCAGTGATTGCAGAGTTCATCAAAAGTACTGCAGGCACAGGAGTTTCAGCCAGCACTCCACTAACCCTTCTACGCTGTCATTTTCACAGATACACTTTCCATATGCGCATAACCCAATTTGGGGTCACGTGAGGGACAGGGCTTTAAGATGGGTGAAAATCAAAGCATGGCATACACACACTCGTAGTGGGACAATTTGGAGACATCAACTAACCTAACATATCTTTCAAACGTGGAGTACCTGTAACATACTCACACAGAGAGCAGCAATCTCAAACTCTGGTTATTGCTGTCACCTCATAGCTCCAGAGGCCACTGCATCATCATGATTCCATCATGACATCTTTCACGCAGTCCACGCACCTGAAAGCTAAGGGATTTGCACAGGTGGGCAAACCGGAGAGTGCTATATCCCAATAGGAGCAAAAGCAACAGCACACGTCTCCAAGATCCGGGAACCCTGATTCATTGCAGGAAGCTGACACATTCAGAGAGATCTCTAGTAGGCTAAAATAAAAAGCTGGATTATGCAGTCTTGTTTAGTATGCCATCTAATGCAAATTCATTTTTTTGAACACCAGAGGCTGATTTACAGCATTCTCAGAGACATTCTGTTCTCAGTAAGACTCATTTTATTTGAATTATAGGGGACTAAAAGTTCTTTATTTTATACAAAAAATATACATTATTTTTAATTGTTATTCGTCAGAAATGAATAAACCATAAACCTCTGCTCTAGCCATTTATTTTAATTAAAGTGAACTTTTCCTTAAAGAAAATTAAAGATTACATTTAAAACATTTTTTCTAGAGTTTGCACTTCAGAAACAAAAAGGAAAGCTTTAATCAAATGTAAAAATCAATACATTTTCCTCATATAATTCTTAAATAATAACTAATGAATAAATATACAGCACTGTATAAATGTCTTAAGTCACCATTGTTTTCAAAATTGTATAATGACTATATGACACAATGAAGACTGGACCCAATAATATCAAATTTACTATTTTCCACTGATGTATTTGATATATTTAGTCATTTTTGGCCGATTAGTGATTAGCATAGCTTCACTGGTACCACATGGCCACTTGTTTTAGAACAGGATTACCTACAGGAGTTCTTAATCATTCACATGACCATTTAATTCAATTCAATTCAAAATTTATATAGCGCTTTTTACAATGGTGCATTGTCTCAAAGCAGCTTTACAATATTATATTATCTTAAAAGGCCAATCTCAAATTGATCAAGCCTAGGGCAACAGTGGCAAGGAAAAACTTCCTAAAGTGGTAGGAAGAAACCTTGGGAGGACCAAGACTCAACAGAGGAGCCATCCTCCATGGCTGGCCTAGCTGTTAATTAAATAAATAATAACAATAACAAATCAATAATAAAATGTAAATTCGTAATAAAATAAATAAACTAAATTATTCAAAAAATTGATTATAAAATGGGTTCACAGTGAGAGGTCCTTGGAAGCAATCTGTCTCAAATTTACCTATTTATGAACAGGTTGTGACAAATTCTATAGACAATCGACCTGGAAAGTGATGAATCCTAGAAAGGTCCTGTGAAACAACACCCAAAAAAAACCCCTCCCAGCCACTTTAGCCACCTGGAGTGCTGGGTTTACACATGACTGCATTTAGCTGAAATGAATGAATCCACAGGAGAGGAAAAACCTGAGAGACCTCGGGCTTCTCCTTGGCTGACACAACCACTAATCACAGCCAATCAGAAGCAGCTAAATGCGGTCAAATAGATCACCAGCTCACATCCAGAGGAGAATACATCACACACGCCACTGCGCTCTTCCACTCAGTTCAAAGACTTCTCTATGGCCAAAAGCTACGAACTTCAAAAAGGTGGACTTGAGAGCAAGTTAAATGATAGGCAAGGGTATAGAGGGCTGAAAACAGGACAAAACAGAGATTTGAAAAAGCCTGGTTAGATGTAGCACACTGGTGAGATGAGTCATGATCCTCAAGCCAGGTTGGTATCTGTACCGGAGCACTGAGGTGTGTTAATGCTGGAGACAAGTTGCTGTCGCGCACCAGCGGCCTAATGGCCGCTTGCTCTAGCTGATGGAGACATACACACATGTCCCTCATTACCTACAGTCTCCTGAATTCACATGCAAATGTGTGCGAGAGTGTATGTGTGTTTGAAACACTCGAGCACTTTTTCCTGCCGACATGAAATGCCATTAGTATCAAGACGGATTTCCGTAATTCTGTTAAAGTGGTGTTAGTCCTGTAATTTTCCGCCGCTTTGTGACAGGGGTCTTTAAAGGGCGGCCCACAGAGTGACACGTGCAGTGAAAAGGGAGCGCTAGTATATATTTTCATCATCATGCACAGAAGCAAAGAAGAAACACTCATTGTAATTGTGTCTTACGTGGACACAGAGAAATCCACCGTAGAATTCAGGTAATGGCTGATTAACATGGGCACCTGGAGTGATGGACATCCCTGCTTTCCCACATTTTATTTCATGAGGTCGACTAACCTTCCAGGTGTTTGGACAGCATTTTGCATTTATTTTTTTTTTTTTTTTTTTTTTTTTTTTTAAAACACGTGGTAAACTATTCTGCCCAATTAGGTGACTAAGCATTAAAAGACTGAAATCCACATGGTAGACCAACCTTCAAGCTTGCCATGTTTAGAGAGCACCCTGACCAAGCTGATGTACTTGTTGGCATCCAGTGCAACCTCCGAGTCCATACGAGCCCTACACGGAGAAAATAAACACAACAAATAATTACAACAGAATTTCGATACTGTGTTTTTCTCGCTTTTCCTTAATTTTTTACATCCGCATTATTAGTGCAAATACTTCTCCATGGGTCCTAAAACGGTTAGTAGCGTCAGTCAAACGAAAGGAAAACTGAATTCTCTTGACTTTGACTGAGCAGTTAGCATTAGCACCCCGAAAAAATATAATATATAAAATATAATATAAAAATATTTTATTTTAAATGGTGTGTCCAACTGTAGGTTAATGTACGTGTTAAATATGCTGTGATACAGCACAGACCATATTAAACTCTGGTTCATGATGCATTTAAAGTATGATACATTTGTCATGATGTAACCCCTTTGTTATTAAGGGAGTACATGTACAATACAAGTAAATGAATGCATGCAACGCTGTACACAGTGTGAATTTTCAAGAGGGACTGGAACAGATTAAATCAATTTACATTATTCCTACATTGTTCCTTTTTCCTATGGAAAAATGCCCTGTATTTCAGAAGCCTTGAAATCAGAACCATAATAACTATTTGAAATCAGACAGGCAACTTTGACAACCATTTCAAGATTTATCATTGTAATCCATTTTAAACGAAACAAATGCTAGTCATTAAACCTTACCATTAGCACTTAAACAACTGGTGTTACCCCATGCCCCTTTTATTATATACTTATATACTGCAGCCTTATATGTTATAGACTGGAAACCCAGGACCAGTTTATACTGAAGCTTTCCAAGTATCACATCATCAGTGTAAAATTATTTTTGCTTATCTAAGCTTTGGGAATCTGGCTGTCAATTTAGAATTTATTTAAGTATTGAAGATATTGCCCTGTACAAAATCTGCATCAAACAACCGAAAACTAAAAGGTAAAGGGAGCAAATTTAAAAAGTTACGTTACAATACTTAATGGTCTCCTCATATTACACCATCTATCACAATATTGGTTTGGGAAAAACAATTAAGACCGTGATTAAGCATATTATGGGTTATTTCAACTCACAAGTCTCTTTTTAAGTTTAGTGCCTCTTCGGGGTTGTCGTGACGACAGCACAGGTTGATAAGAAGGGCGTAGCTACTGGCAGTCATCTCCTTCTCATTTTGGGCTTTGAGCTCCAGAGCACGAGACAGGTTCTGAAAACAGCCACACAAAAACGTACACGTTAAATAAAAATAAATAAATAAATAAATAAATAAAAGTGTAGACAGCCTGGACTGCTAACAGACATTGGAAGTTTAATCTTTGTTCCATAAGTAGTGCTTAATCTTCAGTATATCAGCTCAGTTATTAAGCTGCCCTGTTCAGCTATAAATACGACAAATGTAATCTAAACGTAGCATGAGCGATAGCAATAACATTTACCTCCTCAGAACACAGGGCTCCAATCAGCTGTCTAAATGTCCTTCCAATCGGCTCCCCCTGAGATTTCTGTTCTGTCAACTTTCTTTCCAGAGCAGCAACTTTGCCCTCCAAACTCTGAGAGACACAAAGGCATTTCATCCATGCACACATTATTCGAACCTGCGTATGCAAATTCATCAATGCCATTTTCTGTTATGACATTCTGTTATGACAAGTCATTCAAGGGAATTATTTGTACACACTTTTCTTAATAATAAATAAAAGATGTAAAAAAAGCAGCCAGTAATGAAAGCGTACAGAGTGGGCTTTCAGAACTTTGAGCTGGATTGTTTAACCAGTGCTACCAATATCCAATCAGGGTTCAGTTTTACAAACCTAGACAGATTTGGATTTAAAATGTCTGATATTTTACAGAGTCCATTCAATACAATTTATTCAAAAAGAGGCTAACAGGCTAAAGAGGTTAATGAGGAAAAACAGCCCTGCAACATCACAGACCCTTAAACATGTTTACCAGTTCATCATGTTCTTTTCAGTTAACCCTCTGTTTACACCAAATGCAACAAGAGTGTTCCTTGCCAAAGATAAAAACATATGCAATTTTATATGTAATATGTAATTTTTGTTTCATCTGATCTAGATAATTATTCAATAGCGTTTAGCAAACTCGAGGTGCTTATATTAGGTTGATGACAGGAAAGCCTTTTTCAAATACTCAGCTGGCATCAGGGTGAAATCTAACTGTAGTTTTCACTACCATTCCAAAAAAAAAAAATTTAACAAATTTTTTACTGTAACTCTACCACAATGATCCTTGGGATTTCTTCCTATTACCTTTGTCCTCTGTACTGTGCATGGGGGGGAAATTAACTTAGGTTATCATCCAGGTTAGCTTATAGAAATGCCAGTTGATACCGTGTAATTATTGCCCTACTGTAGAAATGGGCATTTTCAAGCAAGTCGGTATTCTAAAACCATTCCCTGATGACGTACATGCACTCAAAAGTTCCTAAATGCTATGTCAATGTATAAATAAATAGATCAAAAGTGTCAATTTTTTGTTTCCAAGAATTCTTGGGGTGTCAAAGCATTGTGGCACATAGGGCAATTATTCCTTGAGTAGGGCCAAATTCACCTTGATTAAAGGTTTTTTTTTGTGATTAAGCGAACTCAAAAATATGAATTCCTCTGAATTTAAATGAAAAACTCATCTTTACTAGGGTTTGAATGCATGTCTTGTGCGCACACAGTAAGGGAATAAAGGTTCTTTAGAATTTTATGAAGGAGGTAAAAATATTGACGCTTTTGCATCTTCAGTCATCCAATGACTTGGGTAAAAAAAAAAGCATACAACAAAGCATTTTAAAGGACTTGAAATATAAAACGTATGGCATTCACAACAAGCAAATGTGACAAATTCTTACTTTAAAAACAGTGTCTGTGACCAAGATGCCATCCTCACTTGTCTGTTTGTCCACCAGAACAAGAACATCCTGTAGAAAGAGAGAAATTCAAGAACTTTTCTTCCCTTCTCGACTTATTAGTTTTATTTATTTATTTAATAATTATATAAAAAGATGAACCTTAATGAGCTCTGGCACGTGATACGAGTTTAGGATATTCCTGATTCCTTTGTAGATGTTCACATGAATGGTGATATTCTGCAAGTTCAGCATACATTTTAAACCAGTTATCTAACAATTTATCTACAGTTTCAATATAATACAGTCCAAAAACTTAGTCATACAGCCGATTGAGTATAAACTGGCATCTTTGTCTGAAAATAATACTTTTTTTAATGAATTACAACAGGAAACAGTTGAGAGCGCACATTCAGAGCAACTTACTAAAAATGTGGTCTGACAATCAGTTAGCTTAAGGGGGTACAAAGAGGCAGCTTAGAAGAGCAAGGGTTTGATCCCTGGGTCTCACTCCAAGCTGTTTCTCTGGAACCACTTTGAGGCCCTCGTACCATTACCCACATCACATCAATTGAACATAACTCCCCCTCCTCTCCTAATGTTGACTGAGGATGCCATAATGAACATATGTTGTAAGAAACATAGCTGCATATGTAATGACAGTCACTAAGGTCCAACCGATGATCCAGTTATGTACTATATTCTCATGGGCTAAACCTATAAACTGAAATTGATAATGTTTTTTTTTTTTTTTTTTTAAATGGTATGGGGAGCATATACAGTAATTACCAAAAAATAATGTTTTGATTAATACTGCTTGATTTCGCAAGCTGGCAGACATGACATTTTCCTATCTGAAAGAACTGCTCTTTTTAGAAGCAAAGAAGAGCAGGCTACATGCATGGCAACACAGGAATTTACCAGTGACGTACCATATTCTTCAGGTGATTGAGGTATTGTCTCAGGAGCTCCTCTTTGGCCTGCACCTCACTCTCAGTCATGGCATCAAACAGGTTAAAAAGAAAATAGGCAGTGTAATCTGGGTTAAGAATGAAAGAGTTTCTTTATTAGTCATTTACACAATCAAATGCATGGCTTATGATAATAAATAAATACAACCACAACATGATAAAGTTGGGACAGCGCAGAAAATGGAAAAAATGCATTGTGTACTTTTATTACACTGACATTTATTTTACTACAGACAGCAGGTCAACTTCATTAAACTTGTTACGTACACATTTAATAAATAAATACCTGCATAACAGAACTGCAAAACTGTCCAAATAAAATTGAAACAATGGCAACTTAGGCCTTGTAATAAGGTAAATAAACTAAATAATAGTGTGATTTCAAACGATGTGATTGGTTTGATTTTGTACAAAAACAGCATCAACAGTCTTTCGAGAAGCAAGATAGATGATTTGTCACAAATATGTAAGATAATTATTGAAATAAGAATGCTTCTCAATGACAGTAAGGGATTCCGATGTTTACCTTTACAGTGCATAATATCTTAAACGAATCAAGGTTGCAAGCCTAAACTGAACACCCATGATCCCCAAATGCACAGATGACACTGCATGAAACATTATTCATCAATAGCTGATATAACCACATAAACAGGAAGATTTGGTACTTTGGTAAACCTTTATCAAGTGCTATAATATGGAGTTACGTCAGTAAATATCACTTTACTGTCAAGTTCCATTGACTTCTCTTTGGTCAGAGGCATCTAGGATGGACAACCACACAATGAAAATGTGTATTGTGGTCAGATTAATCTTTCTTTGTTCCAAAGCAGACCATGTCCGTTTCTTCCAAAGACAAAAAGAAGCCATCATCTTTTCCAGGGATGTTCAAAGATTTTAACAACAACAATCAAAAACCCAAAACCCACACGCTGCACATCTTTAGATGTGTTTGCAGCAAGAATGCACGATAAATAAGTCTTGTGATAAATGCCATTCCAGATTTTTTACAATGTCTTACAGGTCTGAAATGCAGAAATGAATGATTATTAACAAATTCAATTAACTTGACCAGTAAAATCATGACATGTCTTCGATGAAATAAAAGTAAAACAATTGAACAAAATAAACAAAAGCACACTGTAATAAAAATATAAAGGATTAAAAAGCACAGTGTGTGAGCCTGCTGAGAGGCAGTTTTACTACTGTCAACTGAAGCGTACGATAATGCGTGTTGGGCAGCTGACAGCCTCACTCTCACACAAGCCTGACACAGGGCAATGGGATGAGACAGAGAGACCAGCTCCGTCTTTCCCACCTGCTCACATTGCAATATTGTGGCCAGCCCTCAGATACATTGAGACAAACAAGCGCACACATACTTTTACTCAGCACTGAATCAGCAGCCACACACACATACAGGCACACACAAAGGAGTATACAGAAAAACACAAACACACAAAGACAGTTCAGACTGCATCAACCACACACACTTAACACAAAGTGAAGCTGTCGGAGCAGGCTTCCTCAATAAATCCGGACATACAGAGAAATGCTTTTTCACTTAGCCGTACACACACCCACTCAAACAGGCATTATACTAAATGAGTGAGTCATTCTCTCACTTTATTTACGTTTTTGCCTCAAACATCAAGGCCACCATAGAACAAGATATTAAGGCTGTGGAGCATTCTCAGCACTATTGTCTAAACAACACGGTGTTTCTGCAGGTATAAAGAAGTGCTGTCAAATGGCTTTGAGCTTGTTAATTCCACCAATTGCAAATTATGGCTTGCTTATTAAGAAATGTAACGCTAAACAAATCTTTTCTACTTGAAAAATAAGAGCGATATATACAGACGCGCATATATTATAAACTTCATTGCTAGTATTACGAGTATTACATTAAGATTTGAAAATGCTAAATAAACAAAACAGCCATTACCAGAGCAATACTGCATAAAAAAAAACATTTAAAGAGTTACATTTATATAAAAAAAAAACATTTCTATATTGGTATTTAAATGCAGTCGCTCGCCAGACTCTCATTCAGGGCAACATAGAAGGCACAATATATGCAACTTGGCAGTGCACAAATTTGAACCATAGAGCTTCCGATCAGTAGTCCATTAACTTAACTGCTGTGGCACCACAGATTCTGTGGCTCGCATGTGCCAGGCACAACAGCCCATGCGGTAACATTGGAATTGTTCTTCTGGCAGAATGAGCAAAGCTTTGTAAGGGGGTGTCCAAAATCATCTGTAATTCTCTTACCTATAGGTTAACGGTGCCCTGCATTGCATGTATAGAATGTAAGGCATGGAGACTATAGAACTTTTTTGGACATGACCAATAATACTGGTTGCCTCATTTGGTCATGTATAAAAAGAGCGATAAACAGCATTCGATTGCAGCCACTAAATCATTATTAATCCGGTAATTTTGACAGCTTTATTTAAACAATGATACCGTGTCGGTCACTGAGGATAGTTCAACAACTAAATAAATCCAGCCAAAAGCATCATATGGAAAGAAGCCAAAAAGATATTTTTTGGAAAAATCACTTGATTCTAAACTATAATCCTTCAGTATTTTATACTGTATACTGTAAAATTTTCAGTAGATTCAGTGGTATCTCTGACTCATTTATGTATTGTTTGCACCCCTTATATTTACATTGCAGTAGCAAAAAAAAGACTAAGTGACCATGATAATGTATTCGCACCATTGGTAAATGTGAAAATGTTGGCTCGGAAATGTGGTTAATAAGATTAAACTCTGAAAAGCTGAGAGAAGGACAAGCAAAATGCTTAAAAAGTTAGTTCATTCAGTTTTGTAGCTACATTCATAATCTGTGTAACAAAATATTTTTTCTAAGGTGTTTTGTTTTATTACAATAAAATAAAGCTATATTATCCGAAGGATGGCAATAATTCTGGAGCTGACCTAACTTCCCAAGTAATTAGAAATACAGTTAATACTATATAGAGCCTTTCTTCTCAAAACAGACTTAATTTGTCAGGTATGGGCTACTCAAGATATTAGAAACACTGATTTGATTTCATTGTTCATTAAACCACGTGACCCAATTTGCGACATGCCATGGTGCACTATCCAGCTAGTAGTAGTCTTTAGAAGATGGGTATAACGTGTGATGCAGTCAGAAACAATATTTGAACAGGCTGGTGCACGCAAACAATGAAGCACTGATCTTACTGGGTCCAATAACATTCACTCTCATACCTGTGGCACAGAACTCGAGGCAAGAACAAACCCTAGATATATGGTTAACAGTGATGTAACAGCACCAACCCATGCCACGCTGAGCCCAAAATGTGCCAAGAGAATACTCCCCATACCATTATTTCACTTCCACCAGCCTGGAAAGTTGACACAAGGCAGACTGGGTCCATGGTTAATGCTTTTGTGTAGTGTGCAGGGACAGAAATTGAAAATCATCAGACTGGATCATGTCTCCTACTGTCTAGGCTGTGCCCACTGCAACAGCAGTTACCAGTTCTTATTATTATTCTGTCTTATTTGACAGAAAATGAATCCAACATGGTCTTCTGCTGTTTGTAGCCTGTCTGCTTCAGTTTGATCATGCATTCTGAGGGACGTTTAAGATGGACACAATAGGAAAGTGCCTCCAATTTAAAAGCTTGATTAAGTCGGGCCATTCTTCAATAGTCTCTCATTAACAAGGTATTGTCACATGTAGAAAAGTTGCATTGTATTTTTTTTGTCTCTCTCATATTTACACATTCAGATCATGACCAATTCAGTGTAATCAATTAACCTAGTTCATGTGTTTGGACTGTGGGATGAAATCAGAGTACCAGGAGTAAACCCACACGAACACGAGAAGGAAAGCAGACTCCAGGTTTCTCTACCCTGGGATAGAACAGAGGACCTTCTTGCTGTGAGGTGACAGTGTTACCCACTGAGCCACCATGCCAACCCCATAATCTGAGGAAACTGTTCTGGGTGAAGATCCCAGGAAAAAACAGCAGTTTCTCAAACCAGCCTGTCTGGTACCAACAATAACCCCTATTCTGATGGAAGATGTAAACATTACAGAAAATTGTTGGTCTATGCCATGTATCTGCATGACTTTTTAATTCAAGGCATTGATGTCACAACTGATTAATAGTTAATTGCATAAATGAGTAGGTGTGCAGATTTTCCTAATAAGCCAATAAGTGTGCTTGCTTAAGAAAATTAAAATTATAGAAACTTCACCTGCACGTTCTGTGTCGACCTCCCCAAAGCGACTATCTTTATAAAGTAGCTCTGTGATCTAAAACAAGAAACAAATAAAGTCTAATTACCCAGACATCCAATACTAAAATTTAGAATAACACTATTATGCCTTATTCTAACAACACATAATTTTGACGTTCAGCAGAAGTGTTTAAATCAGGTTCAAAGCTCAATACAATCCAAGCGCTTACCTTCGACATACTTTCTACATCTTCTGACCTGCAGGGGGCAGCAGAAGATCACAGATGTTAGTAATATCAGCATTATAGCAAACCAACAACACTCAATTCTTATTATAGCGATTCAGCAGATTCGTTTCTGCATAAACAAAGACAATTAAATTAAAATTTATAAACTGGCTATAATATGACCAACATTACTAAAAGTCAACTAATTATACAGTAATGAATTAATACGCAATTTGGTCAATCAACTGTGGAATAAATGCACATAGTCATACACTACAAATTATCATTCTAGAAAGTGTCGTTCATTCTCTCATTCTCCCTCTCACACACGCACGATTTCTGTAACTAATGCAGGCTACCCCTACCCATAATCCCAACTTCAACAACCAACAGCAAATCTTTCGCTTTTTCAAAAGAAATTGCAGTTTCAAAAGAAGAGAAGTTAACCTCAAAGTTTACCTTAAAGTCCCCCACTATGTCAAAAATTCTGATCTTTCTATCCTTGAATACTGAAAAGGGCACGCACACAGTTTGTTGTCACAAAAGACAAGGTCACAAATTATTCTGTAACTTCTTGATGTTACCAAGCCTGACATGTGCCAACAACAACCAACAATAATCTGAATCAGGAGTCTGATTTCGGATCACTTGCATCATAAAACATCAAAAACGTTTTATATTAGACTTTAATTATCAAGTTACTAATGATACAGAGTACCTATCAATATCAGGGTTGCTACAGACAGAATGAGGATGTGCAGGTTCTGTTGCACATGAGTAATTATTTGTGGGGTTTTTTTGTGCATACTGCACTTAGGCCATTAAGCCATTATGACTTGAGGTATCATCCATATTCATGAAGCTGAAGAAGGGAGGCGGGTTTTTGGCCGCAAGCCGACACTCAATAGCACACATACATGCACACACACTTACCCCCTAAAGCCAGTGATCAGGCTTCCTCTGAAAGCACTGAGAGAAATGGCTGGGAACGAGAGTGAAGACACTGCAAGGACAAGAAAGAAACAAACCAGTAAGTAAGGTCTAGTGAAGAAGGTCCTATTTTTCCATTTTCAGCACAATTTTAAAATTACAGTTCTGATTATTGGGTGAAGTACCAAAGTATTTTCAATTATTTTAATACCCACTGCTTGTGAACCCACTGCTTGTGAACCCACTGCTTGTGAACGCTTGTGAACGCACGCATTATTACATAAATAATTACAAAAGCTGAGAAAATGTGGTTAATTACCATCATCTTTAAAAGGACAGAAATGTATGTTTTGATTTAATGTGAAACTCTTCACAAAAAAACTAATTACTGGCAACTATATAAATTAATATGAACAAAAGTTTACTGTAGCATGTTTCCTACTCCAAATCAGAAAAATGTTGAAAATGCAACAAAAAAAAAAAAAACCCAAAAAAAAATACACAGACTTCATTACGTTTTTTAATATTCCTCCATTTCCAATATTTCAGGTTGGCAACACGTTCCAAAAAAACTTGGGATGGAAAAGCATTTACTACTTTTAAGTGTTGACAATCATTCTAACATAACCTAAGACATTTTGACATAAAGGATACTTTGTCATACTAATGTTACTAATCTTCCATTTCATAACCGACTCCATTCTTCCTTTAAACACGTCACAAGGCATGCAACAGAATGGGCGATTATTGTTGTTGCATTTTTTCGTTTCAAAATTCTCTACATATTCTGTATTGGAGACAGGTCATTATTCATATCCTGTTCTTCCACAGCCATGTCTTTGTAATCTGTGTAGTGTGGTTTAAAATGTATTTTCGAAAAATGCATGTGTCTCCCTGGAAATAATGTTTCTTGAAGGCAGCATATGCTCTAAAATCTCAATGTTCTTTGCTGCATTAATGCCGCCAGAGATGTGTAAATGACCTTTGCCAAAAACACTGACACAGCCTCATGACAGACCCTGGCTTTTGGACTGATAAGTCTGAATGATCTTCATCAAACTGTTTGGTCATATGGGTCTATCAGTGGCAAAAATCCAAGTCCACAGGAAATGATCAATGCCTGGTTACAAGGAGCAAAAAGACCAAAAAAATATGTCTAATCATGAGTGAAAACACGTTATCTGATCAGACCTCAGAGAGCCTTTACTGAGGAAAAAATTAAGATTTGCTTGCCAGCTCATCACTTAAGTGGCTAGATTATTGTACTACATATTTATTGTTTCAGTTGTTTTATGTTTGCTTATTTATCTTACCGAGGAACATGACATTCACAGGGATGCCAATATGAATGATTGGAATGCTAAGCATTCAGGAACAGTGACATATTTGGAGCATTGGACAATGGACAAAATCCCTAGATCCTTCAGGTAAGTCAATCAAATCTGTGGGACTACCTGGAACAATGAGAAATTATTCTGGCCAAGTGTATATTGCCCTGTAACATCAATTACAAGCCCAAGCCAAATCAAATCAATCCATAGACATTAATCGTCCAGATGTATTTGATGCCATTCATGGGCCTGTTTAAGTCGCAGTAACTAATTTTATGTGCAGTGAGCTTTTATTATTGTACACAATGAGAATGCTGAACCAAGTCCACATACCCAACATGTATTTATACAGTAATGTGAATTTCATAAATGGGTTTCATGCACAGAGATTTCTTGTACATGCCTCCTGAAAGTGTTAGAGTTAGTACATCTAGCTGAGTTAAAAAAAAATACCTAAAGCATGAATGCCAATATTTGTAATGCTTTTTATTATTTTTCCTTGATTGCTTAGAAGAAACCTCCACCATAAACATTGTGAGAAAGTGAGTGTCAATTATTTAACTGCATTTGTACTTCCCTGGCAGCATATAGCATATGCTTCTTCCACATCTCTGGTTTTCACCTACTAGACGATTCCAAAGGCATCAAGCGCGCAAAAAGGTTTGAGAGAAAAAAAACCACTATATTCTATAAGGGCAATTAGGCTCCAGGCAAAATTCCAGATGGATCCTGGTATGTGTGTGGACATCATACCTTTCCGTCCTACTCGTGAACACTGTCAAGCCAGAAAACTAGAACGATTAAACTAGATGAAAATAATTCTTTAGTACTTACACAAAGAGTAGAGTCCTGAAAGATCTCCACTCACTGCAACAGCTCGCACCTCTGCTGCAACAAATTCAACAGAATCCACTGCACAGCCAGCATCCTGAAATAGATGAGGCTCAGTGGAAAATGCACTCTCTCACTCGTGTCGTAAACAAACAAAAACATTCAAGTTGTTACCTTCAGAGCCACCCGGGCCCTGTCCACAGAGGGAAAGGTAGGTAGAATGTAGGTGGAGTAAGTGTCAATGTCAAGTTGAACGTTCAGCTCTTGCATGGCCTTCAGAACTTCTAGAGTGCCTGAGAAAGATGAAACCAATAATGTTAGATGCCTCCAGAAACATCATTGATAGAGGATGAAGTTAAATAAATAACTGATTGTACTTAAGTTCCTATGTTAATTGCTTATTTATGTACTGACAACTTGATTATTATTTCTGCACTCCAGAGTAGTGCGTTTAGCATCGTCTGCTCCGTGGAGGAAGAAATCCAAACGGTAATGTCCTATGTCTCCTAAATTACCTAAAGTTACATTTTGGCTCCAACTTACTTGCTGCACATTGGTCAATTGGAGTAAATTGTATGAAAGCAAATGGGTAAAAGAAAGATCTCAAAAGAAAACTCATATCTAGGGTATTATTATATTAGAGCACGTGGGGTCCATTGATCAGAGGTTACTAGTGAAATTGGTTGTATGCATCTTCTTGAGAGAGATCTAAATATTAATAAAATCTAAAACCATTTTAAATATGCTTTCCAAAGATGCACCATTTCATTTAAATTGTTATTCTTATATGATTTGATCTGATGAATGTAGCAACAGCATGATATGTACAAAGTGTACAGTAGTTTGTAAGTAAGATTATTCCCAGCATGTCCAGAAGAATCATGCAAATGCAATAGTCCTTGGGAGATTTAGCTGCACCTTGCAGTATTTCATGCTCAGTGCACACCACACTAAGATTTCTAACTATGCCTTGGGCTCCAGCCACAAGCAGGCCCAAAAAGAGGACACAGGCATACAGAACAGAGCAAATACACACACACATGAAAGTGTACATGTGATAAACTACACAGAACACGCAACCGTGTTTCCAACCTGGTGCTCAGCACTTTATCACAAAACCTCATGTAAACTCATTCACCTGACTATGCCTCCCTCTCGCTCTCAACACCAGGCTAAATAAAAGATAAGAGCAGCTTTTATCTGCCATTAAAACTGCATTTGGTAAACAAGAAGGTACTGGATCTCCATCTATCCACACCATGTCTCCATTTCACTCGTGTGTCCATCTCCTACCATTCATCTTTTCAGGGGGGTTTTTTCTCCCAAAAAAGGAAACAATCAACCAGACACTTTCCCTTCAATGGACCTTGAGAGCCTGCCATCGTCTCTTCTCTTTTTATGAAAGGAGTACGTGTGCATCCCACTTTAATAATCCATGGATCCATTTCTCAGGCATAAGAGTGGCCCAGACATCAACTGTACACAAACATGTGAATGGGGCTGGAACTGGAAAAATCATCACTTTAGTTTAGTAAGCAGAATCTGCAGGTTCCTTTACTTGTGCTCTCAGGAGAGTAAGCACATGGAATTCTAAAACCTTAATCATAGCACTAGTGTTCAGGAAATTCTTTGCCATCTTCTGCTTTTCTGTTCGCTACAACACTGGGTTTCATTATCCACCTACAATGAAGAACATTATGGGTTAGGTTTTCAGTCACATATAAATAGCACTCAAAAGTTAGGCCACCATTAGACTTGTTCTTTCAATAGTAAATTGACCATATGTAACATTATTGACGATTGCATACATCACTCCATAATGCCATTTTCCATTGACCTTTCTTGCAGTCTTTGTGAGCTTTAGCACAGCTTCACCTTTTCACCATATTGATATTTAAAGAAAGCGATTTCTTGACTGCTACCCCGCCCCCCCAAAAATTCTTGATCATGCCTGTTTGAACTGTAGAAGGGACAAGTTGTCATCCTAATGAAGCTGCCAGATGTTATCATAGATCAGTTGTACAGTAAATACTTGACACTGTAACCTATAAAAGCCATTTTGTTTTTTCCCCTTTCTAATTATTAATTATTCCCAATACACTGTCCTGTATTTACTAGTTGTATTCTAATTAACAGAATGAGAAATAATTATGTAATGGTCATGCCTAATACCAATGCTAAAACAGCTGTATATCTAATACAATGGTGACCTATGACTTTACACAGTACTAAAAATCTCCTCTAAGCTGCCTATGCTGAAAGAAATAATGAGATCTCCATTTTAGCCTCTGAATACACAAATTGATTCAAAACGATTTGAAAACTGCAAGTGCAAGTCAGTTGGTAAATGACTAACACGGATGTACAGACCCACAACCTTGGATATTCCTCTGGTTTATTCCTGACTGCCAAAATCATGCCCTTTGATAGACTGGTAGTGCAGCTAGACTTCCAACTATGTAGTATTCCCAAAGTGAGACAATCCCAATTCAGAAAATGCTGGGACAGCAAGAAATATTTAACTATAAAACAGAATTGTTAACTTACATTTACTTATTTCATTGTAGCCAGTATAGACCTGAGCTATTTCATGTTTCCTTTCTGGTCAGCTTCAACACATTTGTAAATAAACATCCATTACCACATTTCAGGTCTTCCACATATTCCAAAAAAAGTTGGGATCGGGGCAATTTAGAGCTAGTAATAAAAAATAATAATGATGTGATTTCAAACAGGTGATACTAACAAGTGATTTGAACTATGATTTGGTATAAAAGCAGCATGCAGGAAAGGTTGAGTCTTTGAAGAACAAAGACGGGCAGTGGATCTCATTTGACAACAAGCAATAGAATAGAACTAAACTGTTCATAAACAATGCAGCAGTACAGCAGTGACAACTGAGCCTGGTGGATTTAATATGCACACTAAAACCCAAGAATATTCCAGCATTTTAACTGTAGGTAAGCAAATTACAGGATGCATGATAAGTAAGAAACAGCCAAACATCATCTTCAGCCCATCTACCCTTTACATTCTCAATAGCTGGAAAATGTGAACTGAAATCAGTGCTGAGCTGAATCAGGACCGCTTTTCATCAGTCTCAGGCAGTGCATAAAATATTAAGAGGAATGAATGTAGAGAAAGACAGAACAGGCAGATGACAAAGTAAGGACAATTTAAACGTGTCTCTGACCGGTAAGAAGCAGATTTCTAATGCAGAACTAAAAGCTGACCATAGGTGAAGAGAAGGGCAGATGCACCTTTCTCAAACAGTCGAAGGGCCGCCTCCGCTTATCCAAAGTGACAAGTGCTGTTCGCTCGGGGCTGGTGAGACAGTCCTAGCATATGCTTACTCAAACTCATCTCCCTTAATCCACACCTCATCAAAATGCAAACTTTTTGCCCACTCCTCTCCTCCCCCTCATTCTTTGTTAGGTATGTGGTGGAAGCCTGCCCGCTAGTGACACCTGTGGACGGAAAGTGACGTGGCTCTTAATATTTCATGGCCGTGCACAGTCGTGTGTATAATCCAAAGTGAATTCCCTCAGAGCGCTCACATTTACATGAAACCCAGTCACTCTACATTACGTCACTGAACCTTCAGCATGGCGAGTACTCTCACACAGGCAACTGCTTAATACAGTTAGGAAATAGGCAAGAAGCAAAGACGGGGGATATATTCTTCATTGCTAATCTTAGAAATATTCTTTCCTTTCAAGATGCTGAGAAACTAGTTCATGCATTTATGACCTCGAGACTGGATTACTGTACTCGCTGGATGTTCTAAATAAACTACAACTAGTGCAGAATGCAGCAGCTCGTGTGCTAACTAGAACTAAGAAATTTGATCGTATCAGTCCTGTTCTGTCGTCTCTACACTGGTTACCAGTTAAATCCCGCATTGATTATAAAATACTTCTTATAAGACATAAAGCTCTAAATGGTCTGCTGGCCCCACATTATCTGAGTGAACTCTTACAATCTTACAATCCAGCTCGTCTACTTCGCTCACAGAGTGCAGGATTTCTTTCAGTACCTAGAATTTAAAAAGTCACTGCAGGGGGAAAAGTTTTCTCATATTTGGCCCCCCAGCTATGGAATAAACTTCCCACTTTAGTCAGAGATTCAGACACTCTCCAAATGTTTA